>VZQC01002773.1:528032-617360 GCA_009823505.1 Rhizomys pruinosus
AAAAAAAAAAAAAAAAAAAAAAAAAAAAAAAAAAAGAATCAATGAGACTGATTTTGGTTTTGTATATTAAATATCTTAAATGTGTGATATTTAAGATACACATTAAGTTAGAAGTTGAAATTCTAAATTCAAGGTGGTTGAATTTCTCAAGGGAGAATCAGAGGGAGAGAGAAAGACAGACATTGGTGGTATATGGGAATCGAAACCATGTTGGGCTTGAAGGGGTTGCTATCAGGAGGACCAAGGTCCTCAAATGAAGCTTGAGAGATACCAGTTTTCAAGGAGTTTGTCAAAAGATGGCCCATGGGGGGCTGGAGAGATGGCCTAGCAGTTAAGAGCGCCGATCGCTCTTGCAGAGGACCCGGGTTCGATCCCCAGCACCCACATGGCGGCTGAGAACCGTCTAAAACTCCAATTCCAGAACTCCAGCTCCAGGGGAATCCAACACCCACTTCTGACCTCCGAGGCATTGCACGACACGGGTGCACAAACTTGCAGAGTACATTTGTACACATACAGAAATAAATAAAAAAATTAATAAAAAAAAATTAAAAAAAAAAATATGGCCCATGGGCCATCAGCTCCATCATCTGCCTGTTTGAAAGGTGTGCTCATAGGCAAATCGCCAGAGTTGTGTGGGTGTATTTATTCTTCTCAAATACACATTGTATTTTGTATTTTGTATATTGTATATTGCTTATGTAATTATTGTATATTAATTATGTAATTATGTAATTTATTAGGTCCTAATCTATCAAGTTGGAATCAGAAGGAGAGCCCAGGAAGCCATGTTTTATAAGCAGCCAGGTGACTCTGAGGTACAACTATGTCGGAGATCCCTTAGGAAGGGGATACAGATCTCCACAAGGAGAGCTTGAACCTGAGCAGAAAACAGAAGTGAGGTTGAAATCCCAGAATTAAGATTTTTTCTCAGAAAGAGCAGTTGGAAGGATGATGTGTTCTGGGGATGGATGTTAACCAAGGCTAGGAATAAAGGCATTTCCTTGAATTCAGCAGAAAGGGGAGTCAACAGTGGCTGGTTACACAGATATGCTTGGGTGGACAGGCTGGGGGGAGAGCAGAGAAGCACTTAGTGTACTGAGTATTTCAGGAAACCTGACAGACAGAAAGAGGAAGTAAGCACAAAGACAGCGTGAAATGCAGGGAGTTTGTTGTTGTCCATGAAAGGACATAAGGAAGGGAAGACTGGGATTTCAAGGTTGGCGAACCCTGGGAATGGCTAGTTTACCAGTGGAGGATGTGGTTGTACAGAAAGGCAAGGTTTTCTCACAAGGACAAGAGGAAAGAGAAGGATGCAAGAGCACGGGAAGAGAAGATGGGCATGGACAAGAGTAATTTCCTTTAGGGCTCTTCTAAATCTTTTATGGAAAGGCTTAGGGAGTCCAGGGAGAACAGAAGGCAAGGACCCCTGCTGGGGTTTCACTCCTGAGCCTATGCTAAAAAGCCCCATTGGTTTCCTAGAGGCAGAGTGTCCCCGCCCCTCCCAGCAGCCATCTGTTGACACAGTTTCCTTAGGTTGGGGTGAATTAATCTATGGGTATAACAATAACTCATTAAGTATCAGTTGAAGGGACTGGAGAGATGGCTCAGTGGTTAAGAGCACCATCCATTCTTACAGAGGACCCAAGTTCAACTCCCATCAACCACGTGGTGGCTAACAACCATCTGTAATTCTTGTTCCAGTGGACTCTGACACCTTCTTTGGACTCTGTGGGCACTACACGACACAGATGCACTTACACATATCTAGGTAATACACTCACATGCACAAAATAAAAATAAAATATAATTTTTTAAAAGAATCAGTTAGCCTCAGGTTCCTAAAGGAGCTATCTATGTCTTATGGAGAGTTTCCCCCATTTTGCTGATTCTATAGCCTAGAATAAAGGGGTGAGGGGTGATCACAGGAGGTTTCATCTAGGTGCAGTTGTGACAGCCTATAAAATGACCTTTGTATGGCTAATTCTTTCTTCTCTGGGCCCTGAAGTGGTTAACAAAGCCTCCAAAAGTGCCTTACTTCTAACTAAGGAATAGCTGTTACTCCAGGAGACTCTGACTCAAGGGTAAGCTCATGGAATGTGTTGATTTTCATACCATTTCAAATGGAGCCTAAATCAGCTGTCAGATATTTACAGGCAATTTTCCTTATTACACAGAACTCTGTGATTATTATACTTGGGCAATGTTCACATCTATTTGCACATAAGCATGTCAAGGTAGGGAAGAAAGTCACGCCAGGAATATGTCAAGGCGCTTTAGTATATTCAAGATTGGATTGGATGAAATGTTTGGCTCATCCCCAGAGTTTGTCATCACCCTTGCTCAGGTATCTAGGCTTACCATTTTCTCCCTACAGACGTTCCTTTATACACCCAACACTCAAAAGGCCGAATTTTGCCTGTGCTATTTCATAATCATCATGAGTTCTCAAGGCTCACTCTTGTGCATTTTGCAAGGAACTCTGGCAAGGGCTGTGTTCAGGTGATAGGAATTTAAAATGAAATTTCATGAAAAAGACACCTCCCAATCCAGACACAGGGACCAGGGACAGATGACTAATGGTTACAGAAAAGGCTGGTCCCTAAAAGGGCCGTTTGAGTCTACCATGGGGTCTGTACAAGGGAGTCAAGTGAGTGCAAAGGGTGGGAATATTTGCAAGAGCTCATCTTGTGAAATGTATTGTGAATAGAGAAGCAGGCTCACAAAGACTTCTTTCCCATCCCACAGTCTCTTGCATTCATGGCTTTGGAGGTCAACATTAGTGTATTTGAAGGTGATTTGAATATAGGATGCAGGCTGGCCTATGTATAAGCAAAGTCCCAACCTTGGCAGTGTTATCTACTGACTTCATGACCTCAGTCACATTTCTTAACCCATGGCCTGGCTTCACCAGAGGCAGCTTTACTTGCTTTCTCATCTCTAAAATGGGGGAAACAGTTTTGTTTTGTTTTTTTTTAAAGAATACAGTGTGATGGTATCTGTAGATTCTGTAGATTGAGAAATTGGCACAATGTCCAATACCTGGAGGTCATTATTGGTCATATAAGCACCCTTTTCTTCACCAGACCATGGCACACTGAGGTCTCTTACCCCATCCCTAGTGTTCCTGGACACTAGGATTTAATTTTTTTTTTTTAATTTTATTTATTTCCGTATGTGTATGAATGTATTGTTTGCATGCAAGTCTGTGCACCCGTGACGTGCAATGCCGCGGAGGTCAGAAGAGGGCGTCGGACTCCCCTGGAACTGGAGTTCTCCTGGAATTGGAGTTTCAGACGGTTTTCGGCCACCATGTGGGTGCTGGGGATCGAACCCGGGTCCTCTGCAAGAGCGGTCGGCGCTCTTAACTGCTAGGCCATCGCTCCAGCCCGGACACTAGGATTTAGATGTAATGAGTCCTTAATAAAATCTTTCTAAAGACTGAATGAATAAATATATAAAGTGGTTGTCACTTAGAAGATAGTTAGTAACATAAGTGCTTTTTCCTTTCTGACATCAGCTTCCCTATCACTGATTTGAATGGCAGAAAATACCCTCTCAACTTGACATACTGTGTATTTTTGGAGGAAGGAAAAAATGAACCATTTCCATGAACAGTGAAAGAGTTTAGTGAAAGAGAATTTAAAACCAACAATCTGGTCGATTCTGAGGATATAAATTAAGTTAGTTAAGCAGCCTTAATCCAGGGTATTGGCAAGACAACTGTCAGACCCTGGCAGTTACAATTCTCCATTCTTCTCTAAGATTAGGGCATAAAATTCTAACCAAAGCATCAAAGGTTACAAAACAAAACAAGGGAATGGCAAAATAATCCTAAATAGTTTAGTGTGGATTGGAACCAAAGACGTAGGGCAATGACTGTCAGGCACATCTAGGTCTTATATTGTTAACAGATGGTGAACATTTTCATGGGCTTGGGACTAGTTTAGATCAGAGTGAGGATCCTCTGCTCCCCCTCCCCCCAGAGGCTCTAATTAGTACATAGGACATTAGGAAGAGTTAACAATCTGGTCTGACATCTTATTTGTTAGTTTTAGATTGAACTCATGCCTTGGGGTGACCAAATGTGCTTATTAAAACACACACATGCACACACACACACACACACATACACACACACTAAAGGAGTAAGTTTCTTTTCTATGGGGATCAAAATAAAGATTTTCAAAGTCCTCTAGAAAAGGGCTCCAAAGATTTGTTGGATATCAAATAGCTCCTTCAAGACAACATTTTGATGAGTTAAGTGTAAATGAATCAGAAACATATGGATTAAGTTTCCCTTGAAATACACAGGGGCTTAAAAATCAAAGATGAAACAGTGCCTGGCCCAGGGTCTTACAGGTTGTGCCAAACCCAACACATTTGAGAAGCAGTTCAAGATACTTGAGGGATCCAAGGACGGGCTGGCCTGACCCACGCCTTCTTCCTACTGTATGAAACGGAGAACATAAGTAATGCCATTTACATTGCATTATTACTAAAAATTCCTCTTTCTTTGTGGTTTGAAAATTAGCTAGACCAAGACTTAGAAAAGAAAACCCTATAAATAGTGTCTGCAGCACACAAAGCTTTCCAAAGCCCAAATGAGCAAGTTCAAAATGTTTGCAGCACTGGCTGGGGTCACTGTGTGACTTCGCCAAATGTTAGCAAAGCAGCAGTCTGAGACAGAGGTGAACCTGAGACACGAACTTCAGATCTTCACCCTGATAGTGCCAGGAAGGACTTCTTGGAAGGAAGACTAGTTATCTGTGGAGATGTCACACATTAATCAGCATTTCTAATTATGCTCTTCTTTCCTATAGATAATGGATTTTATAACTTCTAATAAGTTAATCAGTAAATTGGCAATGTAGGAAACTTACATTTGAATCTCATCACAGGAGGCACAAGCTCCAAATAGAACCAATTCATTAAACACCTAAATGCTAAGTTTCACTTTAAGTTTGGTAGATTTTTATAATTAGTCTATCTTTATCACTTGAGATAAATAAATGAGCACAAACTACTTAAAAACTTTGCCAGTTTCATGTTGACTAGCCAGATAACTAAATCTTAAGTAATACTGGTTTGGGCTGGAGAGATGGCCTAGCAGTTAAGAGCGCCGACTGCTCTTGCAGAGGACCTGGGTTCGATCCCCAGCACCAACATGGCGGCCGAGAACCGTCTTTAACTCCAGTTCCAGGGGAATCTGACACCCTCTTCTGACCTCCATGGTTTTGCACTACATGGGTGCACAAACCTACATGCAGACAGTACATTCATACACATGAAAAAATAAATAAAATTAAAGTAATACTGGTTTATAAATCAACTTGGGAAATAGAAGCATACTTATTTACATTATCATTTGAACAGTCTACTTTAAACATATATTTTAATTTGTAAGTAATATATGTTTAGAGGAAATTTGGAAAATATAGAGAAAATATTGAGAAAAAATCATTCGGGAAGGGAAAGGGAAATATGCCTGATCTGAATTGGAAAATGATGTACGAAATGCACAAACCATCAATAAAAATTAAATTAAAAAAAAAAAGAAAAATCATCCATAAATATGCAATCAATAAATACCAATTTTGTTCGATAATAGTCTTTTTAATGCTGCATTATCTTATTTTTACTGGTTATGGAAAATGTAATTATTAAAATAATTTCTAAATTTAGCAGCATTTTAAATATAAAAGAACTTTTTATTGTAATAAAATCACAAATAAAACAGTTGGACTCAACACACTCAAGCCGCAACACAACGCTCTTTGTAGTTTTAGCCTTTGGGGGGAAATAGGCTTAGTCTGCACACTGAGGTCACTCTGTTTCCTGCAATAACACCACTTTCCCTGGCCATACAGAGAATCCTTGCCCTTCTTGTGCTGTGTCATTTTGTGAGGCTGGTGCTTGCCACACTTCTTGTAGAAAGACTGGCAAGTTTCAGGAATGTTCACCATGTTTGTGGGAGCGCTAGCAGCGCAGAAAGCTGTTCTGGCCTCCTTTATCATAACACTGCCCTCTCTGTTCAGCTTTCTGAATGTCGTAGTATACCTACACTTACATTTGTTCACACTCTAGGCTAGGATCCACATTTGAGTGAGGACATGTAGCTTTTTCCTTTCTGAGATTGTGTGAACTCAATTTGTTATTATATATTCCAAGTCCCTCTGTTTTCCTGAAAATACCTTGATTTTATTTTTCTTTATAGTTGAATAATATTTCACTTTGTATACGTTCCAAAATTTCATTATCCATTCCTCTAGAAATTTCAAAATTTCATGTTTTAAATTAAGGTCATTTTGTTGTTGTTTGTGGAGCTTCCTCAATACAGTATGGGGTCTGTCTGTCTGTCTGTCTGTCTCTCTCTTTTTTTTTTTTTTTTTTTTGGGTCTTTTTGAGACAGGGTCTCCCCATAGCTCCAGCTATCCTGGAATTCATTATGTAGGTCAGGCTGGCCTTGAGCTCACAGAGATCCACCTGCCTCTACGTCCTGAGTGCTGGAATTAAAGGCGTGCACCACCACGCCTGGCCCCTGTCTGTCTCTTGCTCGTCTCTCTCTTGCTCTTTCTCATTTTTCTTTCCTTATTCTAAATTATTTAATAGGAAAATTTAACTGATTTCCATTCATTTCCATAACTAAGTACCCATCCGTACTCTGGACTTAGTTTGTTTCTTATAGCTTCTCATGGAGTCTGGGATTCGCCGACCACACTGGCAGAAGGGCCAGACATCATAGCTCCTTATGTCTTAGCAGGTGACTCACAGTTCTGATTTCTCCCATTACTAGCAATTTCCATTTTATTCATGTTGTCTTGCAACCTTCTCCACCACAACACTATACCATTTTCATTTCATTTTAAGAAGTATTTTATATGGACATGTTTTGAAATTATGTGAATGTATTACTTTTTTTGGGGGGGGATCCTTTTTGAGACAGGGTCTCCCTGTAGTTCCAACTGTCCTGGAATTGTATGTAGACCAGGCGATCTTATAGAGATTCACTTGCTTCTGCCTCCTGAATGCCAGGATTGAAGGTGAGCACCACCATGCCTGGCTTAGAATATACCACTTTTCATCAAATTTTACATTTAATTTGTTGTTTTTCTTTATATTTTACTGAATTTTTGAGAATTTCATGCGATATATTTTGAGCATATTTAGATTCTCTCCCCTATCTCCACTTCATAGCACCCCAGTGACATTTAATGTACTCTGTAATATATAATAAGGGCTATTGAGTTAAGTTCGTGTCCCCAAATGTCCTTCGCTGTATGTCCATACGCTACAGCCTGGTTATCCTATCTAATATCACATAAAGAAAATTATCTCTTCCTTCCCCAGTAGTTATTGTTTGTCAGTAGTTCCTTAGCTAAGGCTGAGGCTTTTTGCATGCTTTCCCACATCTATACTGGGATTTTTGTCTGGCTTAAACTTGTGTGAGTCTTATGCATGTTGTTACAATTATTGTAAGTTCATATGAGAAACTTCCCAGCTGTCTGGAAAGCACTGTGTCCTTGTGTACATTGACTACCTCTGGCTCTTAAAATCTTTCTGCCACCACTTCCGTGATGGTCCCTGAGCCTTGGGTGGCAGGGATTTGATATTGGTGTCCTATTAAGGATAAGCACTCACTAGTCTCTTATTCTCTGTACTTGGCCAGTTGTGGCTCTCTCTCTCTCTGTCTCTCTGTCTCTCTCTCTCTCTCTCTCTCTCTCTCGCTCTCTCGCTCTCTCGCTCTCGCTCTCTCTCTGGGTTAATCAGCATCTGTTGCATGAAGAAGCATTTCTGGTGAGAGTTGAGAGATGCAATAATATATTTTTCTGCCCCCCTGTTCTGCTATGTTTTCTGAGTCTTGGGTGTGAGGGCTGCATTGTAGATGTGTCAGTTATGGCTAGGCCTCTCACATGCCTTTCTGCATTTGACCAGGTGTGAAACTTTGTAATAGTCTCCATCTACAAAAAGAGGGTCCTTTGATGAGTGGTGAGAGGTACACTTGTCTATAAATATAAGAATACATATTTTTATTTACTTTATTTTTTAGAAATATTTATTTTATTTTATGTGTGTTGCTTACATGTATTGTATGTAAGGGCGTCCATGTTGTGCAATGCCCTTGGAGGTCAAAAGAATGCATTGAATACTCTGGAAGTGGATTTACAGACTGTTACCTACTGTCATGTGGGTGCAGGGTACTCTTAGCTGCTGAGCCCTCTCTCTAGCCCATAGGGACTGTATTTAAAACAGGGTACTAATTTTGTTGGTCTAGGGATGTGACAAAGGTAAGGTTTTCTCTAGGATCTATGCCATCTCCAGCCATGTATATGTTTGGGCTATGTTTACAGTACTGCACATGAGTTCCCTTCCATTGAGCAGGCCTTAAGTCCAGTTAGATTTCTGTTGATTATCCCCAAGATAAAGTTGCCACTATTGCACCAATGGAGATTATTTACTGGGCTGGTCATTGTTATGGTTTATAGACTTTATAGCTGAAAATCATTGATTGGTTTTTCTCCCTTGGCAGTTAGCAGAGTATCCTCTGATAATAAGGGAACTAGTCTTCAGGGTAGAGTCTTCCAGACCAGTTCCAGCTTAATTTCTCTAAATGCTTTTCTTTCTTTTTTCTTTTCTTTCTTCTTTTTTTTTTTTTTTTTTTTTGTTTTTGCGTCTTTTTGAGACAGGGTCTCCCTGTAGCCCAGCTGTCCTGGAAATTGCTCTGTAGACCAGGCTGGCCTTGAACTCACAGAGATCCGCCTGCCTCTGCCTCCCAAGTGCTAGAATTAAAGGCATACGCCACCATATCCTGCTGATTGCTCTAAATTCTATGTGTAAAGTATGTCCTGTCTTCAACAACAGGGTCCTTTCCTTCCTTTTAAATTATGGGAGGCAATCAAGTGCTGGAGCAAAAGACCTCAATATGAAACCTGAAATGCTAAAACTGTTAGAAGCAAACATTAACAGTACCCTATAAGATATAGGTTCAGGAAAGCATTCTCTAAATTGGACTCTAGTAACTTAGGTCAACAAATAGAAAACTATTCCATTAAAGTAAAATACTGCTCTACAGCAAAAGAAACAATCGAGTGAAGAGAAAGGCCAGAGACTGGGATGCATAGCTCTTTACCAGCAATACAAATAACTCAAAAGCAAAGAAGTGAGAAAATGAATGATCCAATTAAAAATGGTTCTCAAAAGAAGAAATATAGTTCTCAAAAGAAGAAATAAAAATGCCTAAGAAATACTTTAAAACATATACAACTTCCTTAAACTGTGTTCAACTTTCTTAGTAATTAAGGAAATGGGAAATTTAAATTACTTTGATATGTCATCTTACTCTAGTCAGAATGGCTAAGATCAAGAAAAGTAATGACACTAAATTCTGGTGAGGATGAGAGAGAAGGGGAATCCTCATTCTCTGATGGTAGGATTACAAACTGGCGCAATCACTGTGGAAATCTACCATAAGATCTGGTTATACCATTCCCGGGCATATACCCAAAAGAGTCAATAGCCTACTGCAGAGATACTTGTTCAGCTATGTTTGTTGTTGCTCTTTTCTCAATAGCCTGGAAATGAAAACAACCTAAATGTCCTTCAACTGATGAATGGATAGTGAAAATGTGGTACATTTACATAGAAAAGAAAAATGAGGGGCTTGAAATTTGCAATAGATTGAACTAGAAACTGTTATACTAAGTGAAGTAACAAGGACTTGGAAGAACATACATGTCTTCTCTCATTTATGGATCCCAGCTGCAAATTCTTAGGTGTGAGTGTATGTACTGATATAAGTGCAAAAGCCAGGACAATGGAAGGGAACCATGGTGGTAAAGGGGAGCCTGAGAGAGGGAGCTAGAAGGGTGTTATCAGGTAGAAATGTGTGTGTGGGGGGGTGTCTGGTCTGTCACTACCATCAAATCCTATGAATTAAAAGATGGGTTGTAAGCCAGGTGTGGTGGCGCATGCTTTTAATCCTAGCACTCAGGAGGCAGAGGCAGAAGGATCTTTGTAAGTTCAAGTCCAGCCTGGTCTAGAGAGTGAGTTCCAGGACAGCTGGGGCTACAGGGAGACCCTGTCTTGAAAAGACCAAAATTAACTAACTAACTAACTAACTAACTAACTAAATAAATAAATAAATAAATAAATAAATAAATAAAATAAATAATGAGTTGTGTGTCCTATGTGTGTGTCTCTCTCCTGTCCCTGTCCAGCAAGAATTCATAGAAACAGCTGTAGCCCAACAGTGATGAGCATGCCTCATACCTACATCTGCTCTCATAAGATATTATCCACCATCAAAATAGCTCCTTGAAGAAATGGCTGGAGCAAGGAAAATACAGGTCTGGAAAATTCTACTCTATCAGAAACCCACTGTATAGAACAGAAGGATTTTGGAAGCATTAATTTGGAAACATTAGAAAAATAAGGAAATCAATATCTTTCCTTAGCACAGTGAAAAGGGTGCCTTGGAGAGAAACCAGCTTGATTTTAGGAGCAGATCGTATGTGAAGCTTGAAGTTTCAAAGCTGAACCTGGAATCTGTGAAGAGTTAATGGAATCGGAAAACAAGTAATGGGTGGATTGCCAGGTGGAGAACTAGGTGCTGAGGAAAAGAGCAATAGTCAGAGAAAAATTACTTAAAGGAGTAGGCAACTGAGGTCCTGTGGGAACTGGCCATAATGGAACATAGCAAAAAAGAGGCAGGGAGAACACTCTTCTGTCCTAAAAAAGACCTGAACTTGGGCACTTACGGACACACAGAGTGAAGAGTCCATTGAGACTTATGCTTAAGGGAGTGAGCTAAAATGCTCAGCTAGCACAGTTATTGCCCCTGTTGGGACTGGCTTTGTCAGCATGTGTTCCCATATCACCCCCAGGACCATCGGACTGCTGAGTGGTCCCAGAGTCCATTGTCTCCTCTCTTGCCTTCTTATGAAGGTTCATTTTAGCAGGCGTGGATTTCTGGGATGTTTCATACCAGTCCCTTATGCCTGTTTTCCAACTTGATCCCATCTGTAACACATCTGGTAGAAGGTCTTGGAATTTCCCATCATTTGCAAGGCAACTTTTCCTAACTGACGACATTAAGGCAAGTTTGATGGTGACAATCAGTGGTGGTGATGATTTTATTTTTCCCTCATTGTAAAAGTCCTCTAGTAAAATATTTCTGTGGAGATTGGGAAAAAAATGGTCAAATATTTCCTCCTTAGTCATCAAATGCTGCTGACATCTATCTGATCTTTACACAGCATTTCTTTTAAATCCCTCTGACAATATGAAGAAAATGTGGTAGCTAAAGACATTTGAAACTTACACTTCTTGTAGTATGTTTAAGGTGAAATGGCAGACTGAAGCCTGTCTGTAAGGAACAGCTCCTGGGTAACAAGTCAGAAAGGAACTCTTGCTGCTGGCTACCTGGATTTGGTTTCCCATGGACAATATGCCTTAGATTATAAACAAGGATGCCTTGTTTACTTCCATCCATTTGTATGGACGGGTTTAAGCATCCTCTGGTGTGGATGACTATTTCACTTTCAATAGTTTTTATGCCCCCTTTTTAACTTTGAAAAGTTTTTCTCCTTTGATTGGGTGACAGTGTTGTGTTAATAGGATATTGTTAGATATCCTATTAACCACTTAACTCAAGATTATAAAGCTTGTTAGAAAAAGTCTACCTGAGGGGCTGGAGAGATGGCCTAGCAGTTAAGAGCGCCGACCGCTCTTACAGAGGACCCGGTTCGATCCCCAGCACCCACATGGCCGCTAAAAAACATCTGAAACTCCAATTCCAGGAGAACTCCAGTTCCAGGGGAATCCGAGACCCTCTTCTGACCTCCGTGGCATTGCACGACACGGGTGCACAAACCTGCATGCAGACAGAACATTCATACACATACAGAAATAAATAAAATTAAATAAAAAAATTTTAAAAAAATTTAAAAAAAATTCAAAAAAAAGAAAAAGTCCACCTGAAACCAGAACTCTTAAAACTCAAGATGTATAACTGTGAAAAATCTATATGCTGTAGAGATGAAAAGATATATGATTTTCAAAAGAAAGAACGGTCTTTGAAAAGATACTTTGTTTTTTTATAATTTTTTAATTTATTTTTTATGTGTATGAATGTACTGTCTGCATGTAGGTTGGTGCACCCGTGTAGTGCTATGCTGTGGAGGTCAGAAGAGGGTGTCGGATTCCCCTGGAACTGGAGTTAAAGACGGCTCTTAGCTGCCATGTGGGTGCTGGAATTGAACTCCGGTCCTCTGCAAGAGCATTCGGTGCTCCTACCCACTGAGCCATCTCTCCAGCCCCGGAGATACTATTTTCTAAACATATACTATGTTCTAGTCTTTCCCAAAGACAAATAGATGAACATTTTAGATATTCTGTGATTATTATAGTGCTGACTCACTAAGGTTACATAGACATAGAAAACTCCACAGCATGACCTAAAACCTTAGCTTTGAGATTCATTTATAAAACATTGATCATGCTAAGCTTATGGAACATATATTTATGCATCATTTTATTTACTTGAATAATGAAATCGTTTTATCTTCCCTTCCATCCTCCCTAGGTTCCCCCCCCCTCAGAATCAGAAATAATTGCAATTCAGATCTTATGTAAATTAAAGGTGATATATAAATGAGCAGGCCTGTTTGCTTTTTCTAGTGTGTTCCAGGGATTGATGACATGGCCTACAGTAAATTTCAGATTGGGAGCCTCTGCAATTTTGAAAGTGGTCTAAGGCAGTGGCTTAAGTCTTTTTAACTGGGTTTAATACAGTTTACTCACTATATGAAGTAGGAAGCCCTAGAGCTGTGCCGTTGAGTCTGCTAGCCCAGAGCTGCCTCCAGGTTTTCTACGCTCAGCCAGAAAGGCTAGTGTGGAATCTGCTGGTCTTTACGATGTGTTATTTAGATGAGGGATCCTTGATCAAGTCCTGTCTTATGCAGAAGCAAATACTCAACAGTACCCTTGCTGTCTGGAACCGCTGGGGTTTGGAAGCCCTTGAGTTTTGATGACACAGGTCCAGTAAGCTGGGTATGAACCACAGCTCCCCATCTTCTCTGTGGCTATTCTGCCCCTTCTGTGTACAGCCATTATTGTCCCTCTGTACCCTCTTACCACTGCAAGTATTCCTAGTTTCCTCCATTTTTATAATCATTTTTATATAGTTTGAATGCATCCTCCCAAACTCCTGCTGAAGCTGGACTGCCATTCTTTTATTATAAAGAGGCAGGGGTCCCTTTTAAAGAGGAAGAATGCCAAGGGTTCAGCCCTGTGAATGGATTTGATGCCTCTATTGAAGAAGTAAGTTCTTGATAAAAAGCATGGGTTTAGCCCCATTTCCTTTCTCTGTTTCTCCCCAAGTATACAATCCTGTCAGGTCAAGACATAGTACAGAGGCCTTGACCATGTAAGTGGTCAAACTTCATAGCCTCTGGTATGGTAAGCAAAATGAACTTCTATTGTTTATACTTTAGCCAGTCTATAGCATTCTATTCAAGCAACAGAAAATAGATTGATAACACTCTCGAATATAATTCCGTGGTTCACCTCATATAAGAGTTACATATTGGAAGGAATCCAAATAAAATATTGGGCTATTCTTATTACTAAATGTTAGAAATCTAATATCATTAAGTCCTTCTTTCAGGGAATGATGCTACAGTTTTAAAAATATTTGTTTGTACGATGCTGGGAATCAAGCCTGTGCTCCCTAGCCCCACACTGTACCAGTTCCCCTGGAACTGGAGTTCTCCTGGAATTGGAGTTTCGGACGGTTCTCGGCCGCCATGTGGGTACTGGGGATTGAACCCGGGTCCTCTGCAAGAGCAGTTGGCACTCTTAACCGCTAGGCCATCTCTCCAGCCCCCAGCCCCATAAGTTCTTAGGTGCCCAGTTTCCTTTATTTCCTGGAGTTTCTTTCCCCAGTTTTGCTATTATTTTTTTTTATTTTAGTTATTGAGCTTCCTGTCTGCTCCCCGGAAGGGTTACCAAGGTGTGCTACTGGCCTTACTGGGGGCTCAGGTCACAACTAAAGTTTTCACTGACTGATAAACCTTGCCTAGAACCAAATATTTGATATTCAAGATGGACTCATGGGAGAATTTTGCATCTGTTTAAACGAGTCTTAAGTTCTTCATGTTGTGTCATCTATCAACAATAAATAAATCAGTATACCTTTTAAAACAGAGGATTTCTACTTTTTATAATACAGTAATCTAGAGTATTTTGGAATTGTATGGGCCAGTTTAGAGGAGGAGCTATTGAGTACAGTGGTAACTCAGAGGGTCTTGTTGCTTTGTCCCTATAGGCCTATATGTCTAAACATACTTATTCTCCATTTAAGCATTCTTTCCTGACTATTTATGGAACTGTGAATTTCCAGATACAAAGAAAGGAAAAGAAAACAATTTCTACGGGAAATGGAAAGCTGGACATTTTGGAGATATCCTTTGTGTAGGGAGACAACTGAGGTTATTTGCTAAGGAACTGTGATAGGTAAAAGGGCAGTTAAGCCCTACCATCACCTCGTAGTTGTCACCCACGTGGCAATTCCCAAACCCTGGAAGGGAGACTGCTGCTATTCTTCCTGACTGTAACATTCTGTTATCTGTGGCACCTTTGACTACCACCTGGCTCTCAAAATTCATAATGAGGATGAGTAACACAATTGATGAGGCGCCCAAATAAAGATATCCAAGGAGGGTGGCCCTGCCTCAACCCTGCTTGTGCTGGTACTGGGGTCTCCCCGTTGATACAGACCTCCTTTCTCCATCTCTCTCCTCCCTGCCAGTGCAGGAGCCACCCCAGCTGAAGCAGAAGGTGCTTAGTGACTCTCTATAACAAGCAACATAATGTGAACATTTAGAATGCACATCTAGTTTTCAGTATGTCAAATCTAGAACTTCTCACCATAACATTGCAATAAATCAGAAGGAATAAAATCAGTGAAAAACAAATGTCGGGGTAAAAATATTGAAAAAGTTTCTGAAGTTATGTTGAAACATTTTTTCGCTTGGTCGGTTATCAACAGATGGCTGTGTGTCTTGAGTAACTTAACGAAAGCCAAGCTGTACTTGTGTGACACGCTTCTATTTCCTGTTTCTGTGTCGCGCGTAGGTGACCCTGTATTCTGCTTTCTAGCTTTAATTATAAAGTCAATCCAACCTTAGGCTTCCTTCTTTGAGAGACATCCTGGTGTCCTCCTTCTGGCATGGAGTAGGTCATGCAGAGGACAGCCTTCTGTAGTAGATAGGAAGTATGCAGAGAAAGGTAGAGCCTTGTCAATATTCATGCCCCAATTTTATTTAGCCGATATCTTTTGGAACAATAAGTAACAGCTATGTAACAGCAAGCCCTCATCTGACTCTAGGAGAACCCCAGGGCTATCAGGGATGGGATGAGGTTCTGACAGAATACGTTGATGAGAGATGTGGTGAACGCATCACCATGGAGATGCAGGCAGTAGCTAAATATTGTATCAGCTTGTCAAATACCCAGAACAGGACACTGTTGAGTAGACAGCTGACCAGAAATCTACCCTAGTTCTAGAACAGGACTTCCAGGAATGAGCTTCACATCCATGGCTTGCTTTGTCCTTCAATGACACGGACTCCTGAGCTCGGAAACAATAGTAAAAAGCAACATTCAGCTGGGTGTGGTGGCGCACACCTTTAGTCCCAGCACTTGGGGAGGCAGAGGCAGGTGGATCTTTGTGAGTTCAAGGCCAGCCTGGTCTAGAGAGTGAGTTCCAGGACAGCTGGGGCTACAGGGAGACCCTGTCTCGAAAAGACAAAAAAAAAAAAAAAAAAAATGCAACCTTCCTCTCCCCTTATCCTCCTGATACACGAGGAGTCAGAAGCACAAGAACTCACTTGTGTTCACACAATGAATAAGTGCTGAGATTTAGGCCCAGACAGCCAAAGTCTGAAAACTTGATCTGCATTCCACCCAGCCTCTGGCAGACTGCATTTGTAAAATATTGTTTTATTCCTTTTAAATTTTCTCTTCCTGAATTGTTGTCCATAGCTATACTTCTACTACTGGGATGTAATAAAATGGTTCAAGTGGGAGGCAGCAGCCACCCATACATTTAAGGCAACAGTTCTCAAAGTAGTCCAGACCCCAGCCGTTCTCCCAGAAAGAGTCCCTGACCTGTATCCAGGGTGGGAAGCACGTGAAAGTCATTTTGCTTGGACCTGGGGTGCGGTACTCTGAGCCAAAACTGCCTTATAAATTACACTGTCCTAGTGACTTGAAGCAGCCATAATATTCATGACTAACACAGCATCTGAGGGGAAGTCCCCAGGAGCAGGCTAGCAAGGACTCTGGATCAGAGTCTTCCATACGTTCCATTCAGGATGTCAGCTGCACTTCTGGCTGCGTCCCAAGGTTCCACTTGCAACATGACCTGATCATGTGCCTACTGGCTGGCTACTCAGGACCTCATCAGTGAGCTCTCTAGATCACTGCAGGAGGATTTTCTTTTTTTTAATTTTTTTTTATTTTTGTATGTGTATGAGTGTACTGTCTGCATGTAGGTTTGTGCACCCATGTCGTGCAATGCTGCGGAGGTCAGAAGAGGGTGTTGGATTCCCCTGGAACTGGAATTCTCCTGGAATTGGAGTTTCAGACGGTTCTCAGCCGCCATGTGGGTGCTGGGGATAGAACCCGGGTCCTCTGCAAGAGCAGTTGGTGCTCTTAAATGCTAGGCTATCTCTCCAGCCCCTGCAGGAGGATTTTCAAAATATGATAGCAGAGCAGGAAAGAGAGAGAGAGAGAGAGAGAGAGAGAGAGAGAGAGAGAGAGAGAGAGAGAGAGAGAGAGAGAGAGAAAATATGTTGAGAACCATTTCTTCTTTGTTCCACCAACTCAGCTATCAGGTAGAGGACTGTCCCAGGGAAAATGCACAAGAGGAGGACTACTGACAACCATCTCAGACATCTTGGAACCTCGCTGTCATTGCCACTGTCTTCTTCCGGTCATCTACTGTGACAGGCAATTTACTCATATAATTATATATTTTTCTAGAAATGGTTATAGTCCTGCAGGGTACATACCATATTCTGAGTCAGCTTTGTCCCTGTAAGGTGAGAAGGTGTAATTACACAAGCATTAGTCTTCATTCTTCACCACAAACCTTCTCGTTGCCAAGCCTGGCAGCTCTAGGAAGGACCTGACCTGAGGAAGCATCAGAGCTTGGATGGTGAGGCAATAGAGGAGAGTGTTGGAAGGGGAACTGGATAGGAAGCCCCAGAAGAGCCAAGGAATGGTGTGCTGGTGACATCTGCTTATCACAGGAGGCTACAGAGAGCTGAGAGGCACTGGCACCTGGGTCAGCCAAAGCCAAAGCGTGGAGGATTTTGTGTCTCATATACATGTTACATCTGAGGCAACATAGGCAGAAGTATCCTAAGTACGTTAGCGATGGCTATACATATTTCCCGAATGCCCTTCTGGCCAAGGGGGAAGATAGCATTAAAGAGGAAAAAGCAAGAGAAAGTCAGTCAGAAAGTCCTGGCATGGCTGTGCACTCGATAGGAGCCGAGCTGAGGACAGACTAAAACAGCTCCATCACCAGGTGAAGAATTGAACGAATTTTGTGTCTGGATGAATCAGAAATATGGAGGAAGAAAATGTACTAGCTGAGTGAACATGGTAAAAATCTCCAAATTTGGGTCCCTCAACTAGAAGTTATATTTTAATGTTCTTGGAAAATTAGAGACAGTTTGTGTGAGGTTCTTACCACATTTCTCAACATGGTAGGGAAACGACAATAACTACAAATAGACAAAGGAGACTAAATAGTGAATAAAAATGAACAGAAAGGACACCCGTGTGTATGTATGCACGTGTTAAGAAAAACTAATATAAGTAAGGAGTTCAGCATTAAAAATACAGATTTATTTTTAAATACTGATGTAATTCCTTGACTGTCCAAAAGGGACTTCTTTCCAAAAAAATTACCATATTGACAAAGCCACAAATCCCAGGGTTGAGGTCTAGTGAAAAAAATAGAAAATTGGAGTTCAAATGCTAAAAATGGTGTTGGGTCTATGAGTTATGACAGCCTGGAAGCACAGATCAATGTGCACAATAGTATCAAGAGCATGTTTAGTTTCTAAAAAGAAGGTATTTCTAGGTTCTACAGACACATATACTCTACCTATATTTATACTTTAAAAAAAATATTACAAAAGAATGACTCAAACAAACAAGAGATGCCCATATTGAATGTTTCTCTCGTAGTAACCCTTCTTTAAAATCAATTCTGGGGCTGGAGAGATGGCCTAGCGGTTAAGAGTGCCGACTGCTCTTACAGAGGACCCGGGTTCAATCCCCAGCACCCACATGGCGGCCGAGAACCGTCTGAAACTCCAGTTCCAGGAGAACTCCTGTTCCAGGGGAATCCGACACCCTCTTCTGACCTCTGCGGCATTGCACGACACGGGTGCACAAACTTGCATGCAGACAGTACATTCATACACATACAGAAATAAATAAAAATAATTTAAAAAATTTAAAAAAAATAAAAAATAAAATCAATTCTTCCTGGGGCTGGAGAGATGGCCTAGCAGTTAAGAGCACCAACTGCTCTTGCAGAGGACCCGGGTTCGATCCCCAGCACCCACATGGCAGCTGAGAACCGTCTGTAACTCCAATTCCAGGAGAACTCCAGTTCCAGAGGAATCCTCTTCTGACCTCCGCGGCATTGCACAACACGGGTGCACAAACCTACATGCAGACAGTACATTCGTACACATACAAAAATAAATAAAATTAAAAAAAATCAATTCTTCCTGTGTCATGTTGTGTTCATGCGTGTGCTTGCATGTGCATATGCACTTGCATGTGGAAGCCAGGGGTGTCTGTCAGGGGCCTCCTCAGTTACTCTCCACCTTAGTTTTCCCAAATGTATATTTTCTATTGCATTTTTTTCGCATTTCATGGAAAACATCTTCATCATCTTTCTATCTCTCGCCCATCGGCACTCCTATATCCCCCATAACCCTATGACACTCCAAATTGCATGCATTCTGTCTACTGTTTAAGCCTATCCATTCAAGTGTGTACCTGGACGTACCTCTGGGCAAGTTCATCCACCGGAGTCTACTCAGCCTATCTAGCATCTCCCCCTTAAAGAAGATCATCTCTCCCTCACCCAGCAGTGATTAGCTGCCAAGAGTTCTTTGTCTAAGGTTGGGGCCACCTTATTTTTTGGAGTCTCTCCCTGAACCTGGAGCTCACCAGTTGACCAGGCTGACTTGCCAGCAAACTCCTAGATCCACCTGTCTCTCCCTTTAGCTCCGGGGCTATAAGTCCTCACTCACCACCACACCCAGCTTTTGATGTGGGTCCTAGGGATTGGATCGAGGTCCTCATTCTCACGTAGAAAGTGCTTCATCAACTAAACCATTTTCTCAGCTGCTCAACCCTTCGTTTTTATAAATCCTTGCTACATTGACCTCAAGGTTGACCAGAGAAGGTGCTTCTCTATTATTTTTAATTGTTTAGATAGTATTTCATGTTACCTTTTTTTTTTAATTTTTAATTTTTGTATGTGTACAAATGTACTGTCTGCATGCAGGTCTGTGCACCCGTGTCATGCAGTGCCTCAGAGATCAGAATGAGGGCGTCGGATTCCCCTGGAACTGGAGCCAAAGACAGCTCTCAGCCGCTATGTGGGTGCTGGAGATCGAACCCGGGTCCTCTGCAAGAGCAGTGGGCGGTCGGTACTCTTAACCGCTAGGCCATCTCTCCAGCCCCTGCTTTTTAAAACTAGCTGCAACTGCTTGAGTTTAGGGCCTGGTGAGCTACATTAACAATCCCTGCAATATGTTTTGGACCTGTATTCTCCCTTATTATTTTTGTTTGTCTTTGAAAAGTGTTTGCATAGATAAAATGACTCCTGTCCCTCTGGCCTTTCTAAAACTTGCCTCCATATGTAGAGGGCCATTTTGCTGTGTGTAGTCTCTTCAACATGTACCCAGTGGGGGAGCCTACCCTGCTTTAACCTCTCTTCTGTGACCATTGGCTCTGGGTAAAGGGGAGGGACTTGCATTGGTTGTTCCTTTCTATGAAAGGCACTGGACTGCATCATTTTCAGAATACATAGATACTAAACTGCTAGACAGCAGCGTGCCTGGGAAAACCGCTGCTGGTGAAAGATTGCTATAATACAGTTTAAACAAAAATGCCTTCACCTGGCACTGTTCTGGCTTTTCCTATTATACATTAAGAATCTCTATGGCAGCCAGGTGTGGTGGCACATGCCTTTAATCCTAGCACTTGGGAGGCAGAGGCAGAGGCAGAGGCAGGGGCAGGGGAGGCAGAGGCAGGCAGATCTTTGTGAGTTCAAGTCCAGCCTGGTCTACAGAGTGAGTTCTAGGATAGCTGGGGCTACAGGGAGACCCTGTCTCGAAAAGACCAAAAAAAAAAAGAAAAGAATTTTTACAGCAAAATCGTGGGGGATTTTAGGAGAGTCCGCCAGCTATTACTGAATAAATGCATAGGACTTGTAGACCTTTCCATCCTTTGCAACCTTGTTTTCCCAATATTTCCCCTCCCTCTGTTTAATATGAATCATCAAGAGTATAAATGTAACCAGCTGCTGGGAAGGCAAGAACATGGGCTATTATGTTATAATGAATCCAAAACCTAGAGAGGCAAACTGTCCGCGCATAGTTTCCTTTCAGGACCCGCTGCTTCAGAGCAACCTTCATCTGCTGTCTCCCTCCCTAATATTAACTTAATCATTTCCTAGCCCCAAACTAAACCAGACTGTGTTTCTTATCCCACTTGACTCTTGGGAGCCTCAGAACACCTCTGGAAGTGAGGCCCTCTGGTTTTCCTGGCCCAGAAGTTCCTGAACTGTCACTATAAGTAGGACGACGTGTTCTCTTGGTGAGTTCTATCCTGATGGGATTACTAACAGTGTCTCCTTTCAATCCTAAAAATACTTTGATTTGGACAATAAATTATATGGTCACTATAATTTTTTACCAGCTTTCACAAAATAGTGATGAGGAAGAGCAGGAGACTTCAGAATAGACAACAAAGCAACACCTCAAGTTCCTGCCAGTCCGAGTTTAGGGATTAATAATACCACCTTGTTTGTCCGAGAAACTGAAGGCTCAAAAAGTTAGACGACACTACGTGCCTAATGCCACCCACGCTGACGGCTAACGGAAGTCCTGCCTTCCTTCTCTCAGAGACTGCTCCTATGGCAGCCTTCACCTCCAGTGTCGTCCCAGTTCTCAGGGGCTCAAAGCCAGAACATTTCTTTCCTGCTTTTCTGTCCCTTTGTAACTCTGGCTTCTTAACTTTTTCTCCGGCTCCTGTGACCATCACTAATGTATTCCCTTTCTCTCCCATTTTCTTATGTGTTCTGCAGCGTGCAATGAAGCACAGGGATGTGTTCTTAGGAAGGGGTGGGAAATCCCTAGCTGGAAACAAGGCCGCTCCATAGCTGCTGTGTCATCAGAACCAAGGAGGACCAGAAAGGGGATTTCGGACCTGGGACCATTTACAGCGCGGTTGGCATGGAGGCCAAGTTTGGAGCTGCAGGCAAATGCAACATGTTTTAATCTCTCTGGGTTAGGGGAGACAAGCACCAGGTGCCTAGCTGCTGGGGAATACCATGCACCCGTGGTCCCAAGGACTTTTTTTGTTAGTTTTCTTTCATTTTGTTTTGTTTTAGACAGGGTCTCCCTGTAGCCACAGCTGGCCTGGAGCTCACTATGTAGACCAGGCTGGCCTTGATCTCCCAAGTGCCGGGATTAAAGGCATGTACCACCACACCCAGCTCTCAAGGACTTTTTATAGGAAATCATCCATAGGTGGCTTCTTGTCCAAACTGGTTATTTAACCCATTATATCAGTGTTTCCTTCTGGGGTTCTGGACATTTGATGTCAGCCATTTTGTGCTGATTCACAACTCTCTAGATATCTAGAGTTAGCCATCTTGGCCCATTCCAGAAAAATCTAGATCAGCACCATGTTGTCTGGACACAAATCGACCCTCACAGCCTTGATTTCCTCCAGATAGGCAAAGGCCTGTAGGAAGTGAAACACCACACTGGAAGGTGAGAAGGCAACAGGGCAGTACCCATCTGCTGTCTCTTAACCAGGAGTTGAGATTTCATTAGCCAATGGAGTGTTTATCACAGTGTCAGAAGCACAATCTTAGCTCCTGATATGCTTCTTCCCATTCCTTCTTCCATGAATGGTTGCTACTGCCTTTTAATCTGCCTTAGGATGTTTTAAAAAAATAAAAAGAGGGCTGGAGAGATGGTCTAGCAGTTAAGAGCGCCGACCACTCTTACAGAGGACCTGGGTTCGATCCCCAGCACCCATATGGCGGCTGAGAACCGTCTGTAACTCCAATTCCAGGAGAACTCCAGTTCCAGGGGAATCCGACACCCTCTTCTGACCTCCGCGGCATTGCACGACACGGGTGCACAGACTTGCATGCAGACAGTACATTCATACACATACAGAAATTAAAAAAAAAGTTAAAAAAAATAGAAAGAAATAAGCAATAAAATTTAAAGATAGAGTGGGCTGAGGAGAGGTAGAGTGGGCTGAGGAGAGCTGTGCTGATGTGTTCTCTGGTCCTGCTGTCCCTTATACACTGGTCAATGCCACTCTTCCTTCCGCACTGACAGGTGCTCCCAGACTTCTAAATTCCTTCCCCTAAGTTTCCTACTGCTAATATAGAAATGATGTCAATATTTCCATTTTCTTTTAAAACTAAATTATATAAAGTTCATGAGCAATTTTCTTATAAAGTTTTAAAATATAATAGGTAAGATAGAAATGATTCCTCTCCCAAGTACTGGATCCTGTTTATCTCAGAAAAATAAATATAATTTTCAAATATCAATTTGTCTAGATTTTTTTTTCCAGGAACTAGAAGACACAGGAGTATTTTGTGTCCCTTTCATTAAATTAAGGTATACATGCACACAGACTTTGCTTTCTCTCAAATGCACATAAGAATTTATGGCTTTGTAACTTGGTGCATGCTTTCTTAATGAATTTGAAGTCTGGAATAATAGTTTGGTAACCTGCTTTTCACTCAGTAACAGATTTGGGGGCTGTTTCCATATTAACATAAATAGATCTATTTCATTCCTATAAATTGCTATGGAACAGGCCACAGAATGGATATAATATAATTTAATTAGATATTCCACTGTGGAAGAGATTTAGCCTGCTTCAATTTCTTTCCAATTACAAGTTACACTGCCAATAAGTAGCCTTGCCCACAGAATGAGTGCTTCTATAGGGAGCTGATGTACAACGTGGGATAGTCTGATCATAAAAGAGCAACTGAGAAGGCATATATATATATATATATAATAAAAAAAAAAAGAATCTCTATATATATAAAAAAAAAAAAAAAAATATATATATATATATATATATATATATTCCCGGAGCTGGAGAGATGGCTCAGTGGTTAACAGGACGCACATATCAGCTAGCTGTAATTCCAGTCCTAGGGCATTGGATGCTCTCTTCTGGACTTTATGGGCATTGCATTTACAGGTGCACTTACATACATACATGCAGGCAAAACATTCATACACATAAAACAAAAATAAATATGTTAAACATCTATATTATATGCATATATATATATATTGTATATATTTTTTTTTTTTTTTGGTCTTTTTGCGACAGGGTCTCCCTGTAGACCCAGCTGTCCTGGAACTCACTCTCTAGACCAGGCTGGCCTTGAACTCACAAAGATCTGCCTGCCTCTGCCTCCCAAGTGCTAGGATTAAAGGCATGTACCACCACGCCCGGCTTATATGTATACGTTATGTGCATATATAATACATGCATATATTTTATTTTTATATATCTAGATTATGATACAAAACTAAGGAATTCTTATTGGTAAATAAGGAAGAGGTGGAAATGATGAGTAAAATGAACAAAGGGTATAAACAAGAGCTCTAGAGAAGGTTATCTCATATATAGGTGTGTGTGTGTGTGTGTGTGTGTGTGTGTGATTGTAATAGAAAACAAGAGAATATCTTTACTTGAAGAAAATAGCTTTAAGTGGCAGAAATTAAACTATCTGGTGGCATGGAAGCATGGGTGGTGGTAAGAGAAAGAGGGCTTTTCAGCTTGATGTTGGTGCTAGCACCCCTGGACCCACTCGCCTGGGCAGCTCCCTGCCACTTCTGCCACTTCCCTGGCTGCAAATTCATGGCCCTTTCAAAGTTTTCCTGCAGCTCCAGGCTTTGCATTGTGAGGAAATGGAGAAACAGCAAGCCTGTTCCAGCCCTGAGGCAAATACCAAATACCCAAAATACCAAGTGGAGTGGCTCTTCCCCACCCAGTTGGGGCCAATGGAGTGACTGCAGCCTGCACTGCCTTCTTTTTTTCCCCAGGGTACACGTTTTGTGCAGATTCCTTCAGGGACCCGTTACAATCCAGCTTCTGTCATCCTCTTTGAAACTCCCCTGCAACGTGGTCAAAGCGGACTGCTTGAATGTGAACCTTGCCATGTGGTTACCTCCCTTCCTACCTTCCATGTGAATAACCGCATCTGCGTCACAGGGTGATATCATACCTGGGATGCATCTTTAAAGCTTCAGAAGGGGACCTGGCATGAGAGAGGGCCCAATAAGGTGAGCTGTCCTAGTGTAAGTTACTTTCTTGGAAGTTCCTGATCCCCTCCCATTAGGAGAAGCTGCAGCCGCAGGAGGTTTACTGGGTGTGCACCCTCCAGCCCAGGCCAGTCAGCCCTTGCTGCTTCCTGATATGCAGGTAACACTTGCTTTGGACAGTATGTCTCATTTTGTGCACAGAAGGTAGAGGCTGAATGCAAAGCAAGGGCTGATGGGAGCAGAGGTGTTGTCATGAGAACTCACAGAAGAAAGCAGAGCCTCTATAAGAAATGCCAGGGAACAAAATTCATGCTTCCTCACTTACAGATTAGCAGTAAGTGAGGGTAGAGTACAGAAATTTTCTGACTAGTCATCCGATAACCTTTCCCTCACAAAGTACAGGTCACACTTTACGGTAGTCAGAGCAGTGTGGCTGAATGTAGCCTGTGTGAACAGAGGGTGAGCTTAGTCGAGCGGAACATCTCTTTCCTAAACCAATGGCACACCTTAGCACTGTGCAATGGGGATTTCCTAGGGACCTTTTTCTCCATCAGGATGGTATTCCCTGGTAGTTGAGTAAGGAGCCATGTGCATGGGTTACCTAGAGAAGTGAAGTGCGGTGAACTCAGATGAACACTGCTGATAATATAATGCCTCCTGGACTGGCTCACCCCTGCACTTACAGATCCTCCCCTTATATTACAGAGAGGAAGCACCAATCACTGGCATGGGGAAATTTTCCTCACTTCTAAATTGAATCTTTGGTCCTTCTCTTAAAATTCCACATAGTCAGTCACCACTCAATGTCCACATTGCTGGGAATTATTAGGGGGACAGAAGTTCCCAGGGCAAAGTTCCACACTTTATATAAACAAAACCTCATTTCTATTATTTTCCTTTTAACCACGAGCAATTAAACTGGAAACACAATTGTGACTTTCTTTCTGATGACTTTGCGTGTCCTGTGACATGGACTTCATTTTCTCTGGAATCAGCAGAACCCTTCCTGGCATGTACACATATCTTTGTTGCTCTTCTACTCTGGCATGATTAATTCATTTATTAACTTGATAAAATGCAAAGTTTGATTGCACAAGGCCCAAATGAGTCTCAGCTCTGAATGAACATTGCTTATTTATTTCAAATGCAATTCTAAATGACATTTGCTGGTTGAAGGGCCCTTACATGTTGCTCCTATTATGAAATCTGAGCATTATTGGTGCTGTGCAGGTGAGAAAAGGCTTAAGAAGGAAGAATGATGCCCTGCAAAGAGCAGGGGCCTAGTGCTTAAGAGATTTAATGAATGAAAAAAGGAGAATGGCAGAAAGGCCTGAGAAGAGAGTGAAGGAGAGAAAATAATGAAAACTCCAGAAATCGTTTTAGTTTCCATACTTGATGATGTCTATCATGACTATAGACAACCTTGCAATAACCAGGAACTAATTAGAATTAGGTTGCTAACCAAAAAAGAAACATTGAATGGGTCAGAGATCATACATCAGAGAAAGATGTTACCTCATCCTCATGAGCTCTTTACCTGACTCATGAAAACAGCCTGAGCAGAGTCATTTACATGTGGACTCTGAAGAGTTAAAAACCACTGAAGCAGCAGATGACGGAGATGGAGTGTTAGCGGAGTGGGGAGATGTTGGGCCCACTGTCCTGTCCAAGGACAGGAGTAAGTGCCAGAGATCTAAGATGTAGATGGAGAGACTATGAGTATTAATGATATGTCATGTCCTTGAAATTTGTTAAAACAGATGTGCTTAAGGGCTGGAAAGGTGGCTCAGTGGTTAAGAGCACTGGCTGCTCTTACAGAACACCTGGCTTCAATCCCAGCACCTACATGATAGCTAACAACTATTTATTATTCCAGTTCCAGGGGATCTGATGCCCTCTTCTGACCTCTGTAGGCACTGCATTACAGTTGTATTAACAGGTATGCATGCAGGCACTAACTACACTCATACACAAAATACAAAAATTAATAAATAACATTTAAAAAGTAGCGTTTAAATATTTTTACCACACAAGCTCAGATACAAGGTAACTATGTGAGGTTGTGAGTGTTATTTAATTAGCTTGGTATCAGAAATGGTGCATATTCGAACATCAGATTGTATACCCTGAGTATAAGTAATTTCTATTTTTTAGTTGTGCTCCAAGAAATCTGGGAAAAATAAAACAAGTTAATTGGAGAAGGATGAGAAATACTGGTCAACAAAGAAAAGAATGAGTTGTCGGGAATCCAAGTCTGTACTCAATAGAAGAATGACAAAAGGATGAATATTGATCAAAGGCCCAGTGGCAACACTGCCCTTCACGCTGGGAGATGCAGAGTACTGCACTCATTGGAGCTTTGTGCTTCCTTGGGCAAGTCCAACCTGTGGAGCTTAGTATTTGCAAAATCCCACCAGGTCAGGTAGTACTCCGTTCAAATTAGTCTTTGTTTCTCCCTCTGTTCATTCTCAGGATCCTTGGGAAATTCAGACTGTGGAATGAATATGCTGTGACCCTAGGACTTTGAACATGGATATGCTTTTTGGGACACTAGCATTGTAAGTCAATGTTAACACTATGCATATTGTTATTAGAAACAGCTAAAATGCAGATGGAGTCACGCAGACCACAAGCATACATACTTATTTCTGTGAAAATCACCCCCATGCTAGGAACAGGCTGGCTGTAGTATGCCAATCTCACTGGCTTATGGTGACTGTGGTGGACAAAAATGGATAAATCATTAGAGTGATTTCCAAAACAGGTATCTGTGCCAGTGAGGTTTGGACTAGATGGGGAACTATGGAAAATTCCTTGAGGTACCAAGTGTTTCTCTGCTAGAGTCTTAGGCTATAACTTGCAGACCTCACAAGCTTGAGATGCAGAGTTGAAGTGTACCCACTGACGTGCCAAGATGTTGTTTCTTCTGATGGAGTCAAGAGCCTGGAGCCAGAAGTGTGTAGGCCATTGTGCTGCTGTGTCCTTGGCTGGGAAGAAGTCCATTTTTTTACAGCATTATGATTAGTGATATATGCTAATGTCATGTATCTGAATGTTTCTTATAGATACAGGTTCAAGTCTGGAGTGTACCTGCTGAAATTTCTAGGTTCTCCAGTCCTGGATCAATTAATTGCACCAGGGACACATGAATAGTGATAGAGACAGAGGGAGTTTATTAAAAACAATTTTAAAAAGTCTCATTGTCTTTGAAAAAAAAGTCTGGAGGATGGCAGTGGGCTGAGTCAGAAAATGACAAAACCTCAAAAATTAGTTCCGCATGAGTTATGATCTTTTGCTGGTCATTTTCCCATTTGCAGAGTCGCTGCCTTCACCTGCTGGGGGATCGTTCATCCTTTTCTCGCAGGTGCACTACTCCACTGTGTGCAACTGGTGGCTGTGCGAGTTCCAGTCTTACTGTGACAACTTCCACAAGTTCATCTTCATGTGTCTTTCTCTATTCTTTTTCTCCTGCCACATGAAGTGATTGCTACGTTCCAAATGTGGCCCAAAGACCCCTGTGTACACAATTTTACATATTACTCAGTGAAATAATGAAGACAGTCATATTGTTGCACCTTTGCATGACCAGAGCAATCCAGGACCCAGACAAATTAAGAGGTATCCCTAAGTCACACAGCAGAAGGGCGGAGAGAGGAGAATACTAAGAATGGAGTGCAAGCCCCCTTCTCTGCGTACTGCAGATCCTTACCTACTCCTCCTCTGACCCAATGGCTCATTCTCTTCCTCCTTCTGGCTCCTATTTCTCTTCTTCACCCTTTCTTTCCTCTTTATTCCTCTTAAAAAATATCTTAGATTAGCAGAATGGTACCATTGAAGGAAGCTTGGGATTAACTGAATTGTCTAAAGCAGTATACAGGAGAGGTGCTCTGCAACCTGATCCTTGGCTGTGGGTACCCTCCCCAAGTCTACCGCAGCTCCCCAGCACTTAAAATAGTCACCTGTACTTGAAATTTCCCATGGTGCATTGTCCTTATGGCTATTTTACTCTCATCTCCCTAAGCCTCAGAATTCTGCCACACTTGGCATCTAAGTTTACAGTGCAACATGTACACGCAATCTCAGAACGTAGTGCATTTGGTGACACTTGTCCCAATGAACAGCAAGCAGCTTTCCAAAACTGTATTGACAATACCAGAGCAAACAGCTCACGGATGTAGATGGACAGAGATGGAGACCCTGGCCTTCTCAGAGGCAGACGTGTGAATTATAAGAAACTGCAAAGGGCACTCCAGCTGATACATAACGAAACAACCCATAAAAACAATGTGACTTAGCTCTTTATTAGCTGATTGATAGTGGTGCATGTAGACAGTGCCCAATACATAACTATGTAATAAAAAGATGGCTTAACGATGGATGACAAGTTCATGGATTACTGCTACCCCCATTTATTATATTCTAAGTACACAACAGATATTTCTTCCTGCTCCCAATTACCTATCATATTTCTTGGTACAGGAGAGTGATACTTGCTCGTGGCTAATGTGAAGCCTGCTGCCATCGCATCTGCTCTTCTATCCCTGCCTCCCTCAGTCATGTCTACTGACCCTGTAGTCTCCACTGAGGCTCTTTACAGGCCTCATCGTTCTTGTTGGGGACTCACTGTCAACCCCATCAGATTCCCTGCTCAAGTCACCTGTTCTGGAAAACATATCTCCAGTTCCTGTGTAATCGTAAAGTGCAGGAAATGTTACCTCACTGGCAATATTTGTTGAATAAGTCAACGAGTCTACATTATCTCCAAAGTAAAATAGGGCAAAAGAGTGGATTATGAGAGGGGTTACATGCCAGGAATCCAAACATTATTGTGACCATGGCTGCAGTGTGTGGTAACAGCTCTCCAGAATCTGTTTATCTTCTCTAACCAAATTTAATACATTGAAAGCAACAATCTATTTTCCCTCATTTATGCCCCCCAGCAACCACCGTTCTGCCTGTCTAGAGCTCAGTATCCCATTTTAGATATACCTCCTCTAAGTACAGTCATGCAACCTGTGTCATTTGTGACTGTCTTCTTTCATTTATCATAATGTTTTCATGGTCCATCCATGTTGTATATGGCAGAATTTCCTTTATGGAGGCTGAATAGTACTCCAATGCATACCACATTTTCCTTTCACCCATTCATCTATTGATGAGTATTGAAGTTGTTTGCATGTCCCAGCTTTTGTGACTAAAGCTTCAGTGAATACAGCTGACATCTCTCTGAAATGCCAATGTCAATACTCTTGCAAAACACCAGAAGTAGGATTGCTGCAGCATGTGCTATCTCTACCTCCACACTGGTTTCTACACCAGATGTATCATTTCCTTCCCAGTCAGTCCAGTTCCTTCATATCCCTTCCAATACTTGTTGCATTTTTTTTTGCTAATTACTATCATCATATGTGAAATGACATGACAGTGTGGGTTTGATTTATATCTCCCCAATGATACTGAGTACCCACCTGTTCACTAGTATGATCCCCCTGTGACTTATCTTTGGTAATATATGAACAAATGTCTACACTTCACAGATTAGGCACCAATGGTTGACAAACAACAGAAAATTCTACCCAAGTCTAGATTGTTGACCAATGTCATCAAAAGGCCCACCCCAGCAAGGGTGATGACTCAAGACAGTGGCATCCCCAGGACTCCCTGCACAACTCAGAGACAGCTCCACTGAAGCATCCGCTTTCACAGCAACCATGTACAGCTTCTGTAATCTCAAAGGATGGCTTGTGCATCTCCTCAGATTTCTGTGACTTTCACAAGCCTCAAAGATCTTGCTCCTTCCAGGAGGAAGTGTTCCATTTTAACTCAAGGAGACACTCTACCCAACAGGTGTTTCTGGCCCACCTGTTGACACCTGCTACACTGTTTACAAAGAAATACATAGTCCTTTTATTTTATTTTTTTAAGACATAGCATATCTGGGCTGGAGAGATGGCCTAGCGGTTAAGAGCACCGACTGCTCTTGCAGAGGACCCGGGTTCGATCCCCAGCATCCACATGGCGGCCAAGAACCGTCTGTAACTCCAATTCCAGGAGAACTCCAGTTTCAGGGGAATCTGAGACCCTCTTCTGACCTCCGCGGCATTGCATGACATGGGTGCACAAACCTGCATGCAGACAGTACACTCATACACATACAAAAATAAAATAAAATAAAAAAAAAAAAGACATAGCATATCTTTTCTCCAGACATCCTTAAATTCTGTAAACTCAGGAACATCTTCTTAGAAAGGACTCAAATGATGTGCTTTAACTCAAATACTGCTTCCCTTACAGTCTGTGGGTCATTGTCAGACTGAGAGGGCAGGACTTTGTCCTTCAGGAGGGCCCACACCGGAACAAGAAAGCTTAGTGGGGACATCACAGGCACGTGGCTAGTAGAGCTTTGTGCTGCTTTCCCAGGCTTCAGTTCCTGCTTCTTTGCCCGCATCGAGGCTGCAATCCTGCATCCAAGAGCAATCTTAAAACAATGAACTTCAGAAAATGAGCTAGGCTATCTATGCACAGGGTGTCTGGTGGAGACACATCGGTGCAGCCTTTATTCCTTCAAATCTGTTTCTCTAGACACTCCTCTCTGGAAGCCAGGCAGAGCATTCCGCCTCTAGGAAACCACTCACCACTAAGGCTGCTTCTCCCCCCGCCAGGCCTTGGCTGGGTGGGGGCCCTCTTACCCTGCTGTGCAGCTGCAAGCTTGGAACATCTGCAGCCCTGCCCTCTCCCAAGGGCCTCTGCAGCTGCAACTGGTTACTCCCTGGCCTGGAGCAGGGACTGGGCCTGGGCATAGCCATGTCTTCCTGAAGCCTTTGAGACAGCCTGGCTTTATAAAGACAGGAGCCAGAGGGAGCCGGAACCAAGACTTATTTTGCTACTTCTTATGGCTTTTTTGGAGGAGAGAAAACTAAAATTTCCTAGGTCTTCTGGATCAGAAATAGCCAAAACAAGACAAAACAAAACAAAACAAAACAATTATTCCCTGTTCCCTTCATTGCCAACTCTCAAGAGACAGAGGAAGCAGGGTGCTCTCTAGGAGGTTGAAAAGCCAGATTTCTTCAAACAATTCCCAGACCCCCTGGAGAAACTGGGACTCGGGGTGCTGGCATCCCTGTGCACAAGGGGGAAATTCTGCTTTGTCTGGTGCGGGGCTTGGAGCTGAAGCTCAGATGTCAAACACAGCTGCTATGTTAGCTGGCTTTCCATTGCCATAACACATTGCCCGAGACGATCAACAGGAAAGGGCTTATTTTGGTTCAGTTCTCAGTCCATGATCAGTTGGCTCCATTGCTTTGGGGCCTGCGGCAAGACAACATGTCAGGGCGTATATATATGGCAGAGAAGAGCAGCTCACTTCAGGGCAAGGGGCGGAAGAGGAGGAGCAAGAGAGTGTGGGACAATCCCTTGCAAGGACATGTGCCCCCAACATTAACGGCATTTCACTGGCTCCACCACCTCAAATAGCACCATTCTGAGGACCAAGCCCTTGACCGCACCTTTGAAGCCCATTTAAGACCCACACTGTGGCATCTGAGTTTCAATTCCCTTGCTCTATTAACTGCTTTCTTGCGGTCAATCCCATTGCTAGGGTTTCCAGAAACAAAACATGGGAGAGTCAGTGGTTCCAAGCAGCATACTGTGTATTCATCAACTTGACTGCACAAAGAAGCCCTGGGTTTTCCCTTCCTTAAAGAAAAACAAATGTGGGAGAAAGAGATCAGTTTTCCATCCAAGATGTGTGTGTCTCATGTGGTCCAGACACCAGCCCAACAGTAGTATAACGCTATGTGTGTGATTCACTGAGCATCCGTGGACTCTCCGCCCTTCTTTTCTCTGCAGTCTGTTGTTCTGTATTTATACGTCCTGCGTCATCTTCTGGTTCACACACAGGTATTATTACAAGTTGTACTTCATTAATAGCATTGCGCTCATATCCTCATGCTCAAGTGTGAGAATGTCTTTATGTTTAGAAGTTGTAATGCTAGCATCCAAAAGGAAAGTATAACCAGAAACAAACAGTAAGGCCTGAGAGAGTGTACTTCAAGTAAAAAACTTGAGATCTTAGTAAAAAGACAAAAAGTAAAAAAAAAAAAAAAAAGAACACAGTTGTTTTGCCTGTCTTACTGGCAAGTGCAGCTGCCCTGTGGCTGCCACTGCTTTTGCCATCCTTCAAAGACATGAGAAACCTTCAGTGCCAGATGGGGACTGCTGAGACATCCAACTTGTGGACTGAGCTACTACTGGGGTTTCAGCCTCTTCAGAGTATAGACTGCCATTGTTGGACTACCCAGGCTGTATCATGGAGACCAGTACAGGAATCAGGATAGGATGATGTGTTTATTGGACCTTATTTGGTGACCATGGGAAGGGAAACCCCCAGTGTAGAGCACAAGGGCAGAACTGATGGTGGCTTGGGCTTGCCAAGGAGGAGCTTTCAAACATGGCATCTTTCAGCCTAACAAAGAAAAAAAAATCATAAGCCGAAGATGCTAAAACCTATGATATATGTGGCATGCATATGTGCATAGTTTGGAGTGATGCATATTGGAAGGAATAACAACAACAACATCATCAACAACAACAGAAAGGCTGGGTCAAAGAAATGACTGAAACGGTGAACTTCTGCTCAAAATAGTAAACTTCTGCATTGAGAAGTTTGAGAGACTGAGAAAAAGATGAAAAACATGTTTGGCAGAATGCATGAACTCTGGTGGGGTTAGGGGGGCACAGGGAAGGGGGCACAGGTCTAGATTTGGTTTGAAATTTTGTATGGAATGCACAGAGCTTCAATAAAAAATTGGCTTTGAAAAATAAAGTTGTAATGCTATAGATACTTTTTTTCTTTAATTTTATTATTATTATTATTATTATTATTATTATTATTACTTTGGGGGGTGTCTTTTTGAGACAATATCTTCTTTTAGTCCCAGATGCCCTGGAGCTCGCTATGTAAACCAGGCTTGCCTTGAACTGAGAGATCTGCCTGTCACTGCCTCCTGAGTACTGGGATCAAAGGCATGCACCAACACACTGGGCTTCTTTACTATTTTTATTTTATATGTATGTGTGTATTGTGTATAAGCATGTATATAAGTGCATTCATGTTGTGCAATTCCCGCAGAGGACAGAAGAAGGCATTGGATCCCCTGGAACTAGAGTTACTGGGAGTTGTTAGCTACCATGGGTGTGCTGGATTCAAGTCCAGGTCTTCTGCAAGAACAGCCAGGGCTTTTTAACAGCTGAGCCATCTCTCCAACACCAACACTTTCATTTTTGTTAGATGATCACAGAGCTTTCTCTAAAGCAGTCGTGCCATGGTAGACAGAGATATGAGGTATCAATGGAATCGCTAACAGTAAGAAGCAGCTTCTTCTCTAGGAACCCATTACCCAAAGGCCCCACCTCCTAATACACTGGCAGTGGGTGGGTAAGGACCTTGGGTGACAGACAGATTCATAGGACAGAAAATGGCTGTCTTCAAAGGGGATGACTGACAGGCTGCCTGGCTCCAAATATGGGAGCCCCAAAGGAAATGTTCCCTGAAAACCCACAAAGGACCTTGCAGAGTGGGACCTTGGCTCTGCTGCAGCCCAGCAACGGGGAACGAAAAGCCACAGCTTCTCTTCAAAACTGTTTCCTTGTATGGAAAATGGGAACACTGAAATCAGCCGCACTGTGTATGGAGCAGGCATGCCACCATACCTCATTCCTGCTGATTCAGTGTCACTTAGAAGGAAGTGCTCACTCTCACCAAGGAAACGACTATTGAACTGGGACAACAGCACTGGTAAATATATTCCAAATCATACAAAAGTCCTACTCCCAAAGGACTATTTCCTGACTTTTCCACTTACACTGTACCAAAAGATTAGACTATAATGCAAAAAAGAAGAAAATTCCAGACAACTGGGATTTGTGGGAAATCTGATAAGAAAGCTAATGGGCTTTACTTCCTGAAAATCTCCAGTGATTCTGATTTGGATGGATATGTTGGGGCCTCGGGTGGCCCTTGAATTCAGCCTGACTTCCTATTTCTTGGGCTTTAGTCCTGCTTTCAGGCCCAAAGTACCTCTGACAACAGTCACTGCTTTAACTTCTCTCAAGACCTTTGGTTTGGGGTGGGCCTTTCTCCTGTTTTCCTTCCAGGCATCGAAAATCCACAGTAACAATGGTAACAAACAACAAGCCCTGCTGGGCATGGTTCCTTCTGATCTGGAAAAAAAAAAAAAAAATGAAGTGAGGAGGAGAACTTTGTGGCTTGCCTGGTTGGTGCCCATGGATGAAGATGGCTGTTCTAACTTACCTGCCCCATGTACCTCACACTTCCCTTAAATGTTAAACTAGCAATCATCATCAATTAAAGTGGTAGCAGATGCTTGTTCATGATCTGGGGACTATGCTTACATTCCTTCCAGTGAAATGGGTGATTTCCTCACATCTACAAAGAAGGAATCTCAGGTTCTTTAGATCAATACAGGAATGTCAAAGCGCTAGTAACTGGCACAATTAAGGCTTAACCCAGCTCTGCCTGATTCTACTACAACCTGTACATGTTCTCTTCTTTTTGACTTTAATCATTTTTGAAGGCCTGCTCCTTCCACAGGATCTAGACTCTCCTTTCAGAAACATTTTAATAGTATATTATTTACGCATTTGGGAATTGAAAACAGTCTGCTTATCAGTTGAATGTGGCCACTACCACCAATAACTGCAACAAAAACAAATAAGAAAAAGATAGGATTTTGCTTGCAATGTTCTTGAATTTTTCCCAGCTTCTGTCAGTTTCCATTTGTCATTGCTGTTGTAGCTCCTCACTGGAAGTGGGAAAACTTTGTGATCACTGGAGGTAGTGTTCCTTTTGTACTGTCCTCCGTCATACATTGGTTGTTCATTGATTAATTATCCCAGAATTGCCAAATTCCTGCAATTTCTCTGATGTCCTTATCGCAAGAAGGCTCTGGAGATAACGAATATGTTTTTAGTTTCATGCATTTTGGATATAATAAGTATGTATCTCCCTAATCCATGGAAAAGAAGTCAGCTTTAGAAATTAATACACCAAAAAGACCTGCCTCCTTCCTGGAAGGGCAGAGGCCTGTGAGGTCCTAGCCAGCATCTTGTTTCAGAAAGGGCCCACTGCCTTTTGCACACATACAGGTGTGCAAGACCTTGCCCTGTGCCAGGTACTATGCTGAGCCCTACATAAACACCACCATCTTTATCTCTGCAAAAAAGTGTTTGCATGACACATAAATAAGCTTTAAAAGGTCAGATGATCCATCAGTTCCACGCACCACTGAATGCTCAGGTCAGGATTCGGTTCTTAGTTCTGAGCCATTTTATTTGACCGCAGGCAAGAGGCACTGACGCGACATTTCACTGCATCAGAGGAACAAGAACAATTCGGGGCTGTGCAGATGTGGGGGGGGGCAAATTTATGAGCGCATACTTAGGAATAGGTGTGAGAGGTGAAGGTTCTTGAATCTGGAATAAGAAATAGACGATAAATGCAGTGTAGAAACCACAGCAAGTTGCTGTCAGCTTCGTCTCCCAAGACCTTCTGACCTCTGCATTCCAGTTGTGCCAAACCCATGGGCTTTTGTATCTCCTGTTTTCCCACTAATGCTTTCATTTTATCTTCCTGTATGGATGACTACATACATGCCCATAGACATAGTCGCAGACACACAGACACACATGCACACACACGCACACACACACACACACACTCACACACAGCCTTTAGTGCAATCAGAATCTTTCTTGTTTCTGATTAGAGTCATTTCTAGTGTTAGGATGGCTCCCCAGAATACCATTCAATCAGGTCTCAGGCCATCTAGTGACCAGGCCAGCCTGCTATTGACCTGCTGCTCTTCCAGGAATGAGACTTCTCCTTCAGAGAACTTTCTCTGTGCACAGCCGGCCAGGTGGCAGTGTGAATGTTTGATCAGCTTTTCCCTTTGCTCATTAGAAAACAAGCCTCTTGAGCAAAAGATGTGAGTTTGTGTCCTCTCCATCCTGCTGCCAACATTGGATTGCAGACATTTGTAAATGTTCAGTATCTTCTTGTTCTTGAGCAATTCAATAAAGATTTAAAGTCCAGAATTTTCCATCTATAAAATATAAATTCTAATTCACACAGTTGTAGTGCAAATACAATGAAGGGCACTAAAGCCATTGAGGGAAAACACTGTTGTTGAGTTAGTGAAGCTGTTCCCCTTCAGCCCCAGTCACTAGATCATGTAAACTTGTGAGCTCCTGTTTGAGTCCCTGTCCGGTAACATGGGGCATGGTGACTGATAGAGCTAACCCAAGTTTTTCTTTAGTTCAAGTTATTGCACATTGATTGGTTTATGATTCCATAGTTGCTAAATTCCATTCTCTGATGCACTCATTCCAAGAAGGCTCTAGAGATAGCGAGCATACTTCTGGCTTCATGCATGTCAGATATAACAAATTTCTGCTCACACATGTGTGACCCTAAGCCCATGGTCTCTGAGCCTCTTAATAGTTTAATGAATACCCTAGGTGCAACTTTCAACTATGCCTGACTAACTAATATGCTTCACAGACACTGCTGTTATCAGTACTATTTTCTTCAGAACTACCAGGTGGTAGAGTGCACACTTCCTGTGTGATTAGCATTACCTTGTCTCTGTTCCGTTTGTCTGTATTACCCCACGGCAACCTTTTCTTTTTACAATGATCTTTTCCCCATTTCCAGCAGGGTGGGAAATGAGATCAGGCTGAGCCACCGTGGAGCTGCCCTGGAATCCCAAGCTGGGTTGACTTTGAGCATTGGAATTTGTTGGCTCCAATATCACACTTATATGTGGTTATCATTGTCAAAGCTAATAAATTTCCCTGTCCCAGACCCCAGAAAACTTTATGAATTATTTTAAGACTGCTCTTCTGTTTAAGACAGAAGGAACGGCTGTAACAGGGCATGATTTTCACTGGCTTCTGGATTTCTGGAAGATTTTATGTGACTTCAAGTTCTTAGCTGGGCAAGAAATAACCACAGCACAAAGCCTAGTCAGTCTTCCCAGTTAGTCTGGCCTTCTTCCCCTGCATGCACTCCTCCCTTCCCCTATAGAGCAGTTGTGACCCTAGCTGTGAATAATTGACCGTCATGTCATCTCAGTTCCCATCTAGAGGGTCAATAAGTGTCCGCTTTAGCTTTTCAACCATCCATCCAGTCCTGTTATCTCAATTCAAGACCCTCTTTGCTCTGGTATTTTAACCTAACAGGGTCAGCCTCAATCTGAGTGAGGATGGAGGTGCTAATGAGTCCAATGATCTAAGTGAACATTGATTGGATCCTGGTATGTACAACCAGGTATGTTTGAAGTTGGGGGATAGAAAGGTAAGAAAAACAGAATTCTTCCATTTCCTTTGCATTAGCAAATACCTTTCAAATAAATTATTATTGTCCTAACATTTTCATTTGGTCACATTAATGCTGAGATGGTTTTACTTTTTCATATCCAAGTGTGTTACACTTTCGATGTCCCATTTTTAGAATTTTTTAAAACATATTACCCCATTCCGTGCAAGGTTTTTTTTTTTGTTTTGTTTTGTTTTTTTTTTTTTGTGTGTGTGTGTGTGTGTGTGTGTGTATGTGTGTGTTACCCATAACCCCTTCCTGGCAGCAATCTTAAAGGGATCCTAATATTTGTGTTTGAGACGAGGCTACTCTAACCTTATTGGTATTCACAATTTATACCCAATGAGGGGATACAGCTAAAACAAAAGCCCATACTGTGTAAACTCTGATTAGCTCCAGTTAGTTCTTGCATGCCTGTTTCTAAGGCAGTGTGTGTGTGTGTGTGTGTGTGTGTGTGTGTGTGTGTGTGTATGGTGGGGGTGGGGGTGGTAATGGGAAGTTCTTGCTGCTATAATGCAGTTATCACTGCTTCGCTGATAATCCACAGGACTGATACTTGCCCTACTGACTGGACATTTCTGAAATAGTACCATTATCAGGTAGATCAGATTGTTGGCAAAAGCTTTGGCACCAAAGAGACTCAACAAATACATTTCATCACACTGACCCTGTACTAACAGTCACTTTACGTGGATAACCTCATGGGAATGGAAGTTGAGAAAGGGCTATTTCAAGGCTGCCGATGCCTTAATCTCTGTTCTGTTCAAACTGCAAACTTGCTGCTTTTTAAGCTCACAGTAGTAAAACAAATCTGTGAGATTTTTTTTTTTTTAATCCTCAGCATGGGAAGGTAGAGAGGAAAGTAAATAAGAGGAATCATCTCACATAAAGCATCTACAGTCACAATAAAAGGAAGAAAATGGAGAGTAAACTATCTTTAGAAAAGAAAAAGAAGACAAGAATGCAAAGAGGCAAAAATATAGGAAATTACCTGACCTCAATTATAGGAAGGCAAAAATAATGTATTTTATTTGCAGTCTGAACACTCAATTCTTTGTTTGGAAAAACTGGAGAAGCGGTCTGCAGATTCAAAGGCTTCCGAGTTATCAGGGCACTGTTTCCTCGGAATATTTTCACCCACCCTACACAGCTCGCTTAATAAAGGCAGAATGAATAGTGCAAATACATTCTGTAAAAACAGACTAGTGTTCCAGCTTTGTTACAACAAGTATGATGTTGATGTAATGGAAACTTGAGGAGATGAGGATCGGCTCCGGCTAGTGTTGGAAGGTTTCCAGGGGGACCCCAACTATTTCGAAGCCAAAGTATCTTCTGGTGTGCTGCCCAGCCTTCTGTGCTGAAACAGAGACAGAAGTGGCCGGCTTGAGGAAGATCCTGACCTGGCTCAGACTGTGGAGCATGAGTCTCATGGTCAGAGAAGGGCTGTTCAACAGCCACAAGGAGACTTATCTTTTCACTCAGGCCAAAAGTAACAATAAGAAGGGTTCCACGGCCTTGGTCTCCCAGTATCTAGCTGCTGGGAGTTTGTCTGTGACCCTGAGATCTTTTTCTCTACCCTGTCATTTTAATTGTTGGGTGGATCGAGAGAGAAAAGGATTCTAACTGGTTTTCAGAACACTGGGAAGGAGGCCCCTATTCCCCTTTCTCTGTTAGTCATTACAGAATGATGGCTCTCCATGGTGATTTAAACAGTGTGGTAGCTTTGCTATGACTATATAGAGTGATTCCAAACCTATTGAACTATTTTTTTAATTGTGATTTATTTGTGTTCCTTAATTGAAACAAAATGGTACAGCGTTCTGTAGTAACGGTACCAAGCCCTTCAGCCCATAATAATGTGCAATGCTACTTTTTTTCTTTTTCTTTTATGGGGTCTGGCTATTTAAGTTCCTCCTAACTACTTGTATGTCTGGGTGTGACATTCCAGATTGGATACAACTGAGAGAGCCCTCCACTGCTCATTTCTAAATCCAGTCCTCACAGGCTTGTTATCTTTGTCAGAACAACCTAGTAACTGCTTCCTCAATGTTTTAATTTAGATTTCTGAGATACACAAGGAATTTTGATGTTATTCCCCTACCCCCACCCCACCTTAAATATGTGGCAGCCTCGCTGTTTCTAGGACAGGCTAAAAAGAAACAGATCAAGCAGCAGTGAAGCCCTGAAATGTTATTCTAAGGCACTTTCAGATTTCCATCCTTCTGTACAGTATTGAGCCTCGTTGGGAGCTACAGCACACAAGAAAGCAGTTGTGGCCTAGCCAGAAGACTCTGAAGAGCTTGGGGCAGTGCATGATGCCGAACAGGAGGCAGCTAATTGTTTCAGTTCTGCAGTTTCACGGGGATTGTAAGTGAAAACTAAAAAACATGAGAACAACTTCTATTTCTTTTACTGTAAATCTTGAGCATGAACATTTCTCAAGCCCCTTGATCAGTACAATGCATCTTTTCATAAGTCCTTTCGGACAGCCATCGCTGCTTGCTAAAGAATAACTGGGATGGGATTGAAAGAGGAGCCCAGGTCTCCTGATGACTGTGGCTAGCTGAAGAATCAGCCGTGTTTACTAGCCCAGAATTCTCCTCCTTGAAAAGCAACTGTAGCAATTTCCTCAGACTAACCATGCTTGGAGTTTAAAACACCTTTGCACCCCCCCCCTCCAATTTGTCATTGAGAAAGTCAGGTGTCCATGGTTAAAGGATACTAAACCAGATATCCAATCCAAAATGGGAAAGACAAAGAGCTATTGTGGTGAGATAAATGCTTCCTTCTCAGCCACCTATGCCAGATCACATCACTTCTTTCTCAGGTCACTGCTTTGGTGAGGGCCCTAAGCAGCTGACAGAGCCTAAAATTTAAGACAGTCTGCAAAGGTCAAATTCACTTTCTTTGCACTTTTTGTGAAAGAAAACCCCCGGCAGCTTGCCTTGGAAAAGCAGCAAAGCAAAACCAAAGACAGGCTGCCGGGTTTATCTGAGAAATTCCTTCGCCTCCTCGGCAACATCCTTGCATTGGGGTTTGATGGTCACTGGAATCTTCCACAGAGTTTTGGGTTTTGAAACACACAGATATGATAAAGTGATGTGTCTGAAATCTTGAAGAAGAAGAAAGAAAAAGAAAAAGAAAGCAGCAATCCAAACAAGGACGAACAAAAGGAAAACATGATACTCACTCACTAAGCCAACTTCTAAGTGTAGAGCGCTCCAAGTTAATTTCAAAAGCTAATTGCTAGCGTAACTATTGCGATCTCTGTAGGAAAATCCAATAAAGCTGTCAAAGGGCTTTAGTATTAAGTGCTTTGTGGTTGGGGAGCCATCGTTTTGTTTGCTTTTGGGTTAGTCTATGCCTTTAGTCATTTAGATGCCCTTTTGTTGTAATGATTTAGCTTTTTCTGCATAAATTATAGCCATTTTTTCCATTATTTAAACAAAGGAAATAGTTATAGTTTCTACAAATTTCAGCAGATAAAGATCTCAGGGAAGAAAATATCCATTATCTTTCTTAACTGGCTCCTCAGTATGTAACTGGATCCCTTCAGTTCCCCCACCCCAAAGTATTTCAGGTTGGGAACAGAGCATCCAGGCTGTTTCTGTGGAGAGCAGTGGCTATTTTATAAAATAAGATCTGTCCTAACTGAATTATCACTGTTTGGGTGTCTATACTTGCCTGGGACCCCTGGTGGGAAGACACTGGGTCACCATGGTGGGAAATGCATCTCAGGACACCAAGAAGCAGGTAAAGAAGAGATCTCAAGGGCTGGAGAGATAGCCTAGTGGTTAAGAGCACTGACTGCCCTTGCAGAGGACCTGGGTTCAATCTCCAGCACCCACATGGTGGCTGAGAACCATCATCTGTAACTCCAATTCCAGGAGAACTCCAGTTCCAGGGGAATCTGAGACCCTCTTTTTGACCTCTGTGGCATTGCACGACATGGGTGCACAAACTTACATGCAGACAGTACATTCATACACATAAAAAAATAAATAAATAAAATTTAAAATGATACTTTATATGATACTGGAAACTTGAAAGAGAGATAGTAAAGTGAAAAGGTGAAAGTTCAACTTAATAAGAAAAGTAAAAAAAAAATTACATATATAAAAAAAAGAGATCTCAAGATCAGAACAGTGGGAAGGGGTGTTTGCTTGTTTTCTTGCTTGCTTTGTTTTGTTCGCATTGTGTGTTTTGTTTTCTTTTGTTTTGTGTTGTGGTTCCGCAGACCTATGGTCATGCTGTTTCCCCCGTCCACTGAGCTGTGTGTCCGCAGCCTCAAACCAAAAGTTTGTATTTGGGACAAAGCCAGGGGGTATGGAGAAAAGATTGGAAAAAATAGATTCTTCTTCTAGTTTTTCTGCTTATAAGGAAAGGAGTTCTGCCAGATATTTCACTTTGAAAGTGAAGTGACTGTATAGTCTTGTTCAAGGCCAATATTATAAAGATGTGTCTCAAGGGTATTCAAAGACTTCAGTTCGGTATGTATATACTGTTTATGTCAGTTTCTATATGGATTACACTTTCAAGTCTTTGACTTTGTCCTTGAACCACAGATACACCTCTCTAAAGTTGCTAAAGGAATTATTTGTAAAAACAAACAAAAAAACCAAACCAAACAAAAAACCTGTCCTTCTATGTAGTCTTTATATGTTATATAATGCCCTGTATTGAATAATTGAATACAAAATAAATCCTTCACTCTAGTATATAAGCTCAACTAGTCTCAGATACTTTAAAATTGCCACAGAATTTATGAAGAGGAGAGTACAGCCTCTGGTGCCCAATGTCCTAAGCAGTGAGGCTCTGATTATAATGTTGGCAAATTCATGCCAAAGGTATATAAAAACAATTTTTTTATTTAAATATAATGTCTTGGGAATAAAATAGCTTATAAGAATAGTGATCTTCAATTACATTTTAAAAAGAAACTCTTCTATTTTAAAACTATTTACTGGTAATTATTTTCTTGCCCAAGTGATATCTTGAATTTCCTTGGGGTGTTATCTTACTTACCCCTATAATTCTCCTCACTGTCATCTCCACAGTATTCCACCTATACCCAGTGTGTGGTCTGCATTGACTGAAAAGGTGGGCTTATAATCCAGGAATTGAACAAAATGGACATTTGTCCCACTGGCCATAAATATTGTTTACTGGTTGAACATAAACTTGGTTAAAGTAAATCAAGCCCAAGGAGGGGGCTTCCATAGGGAAGAGTAAGAGATGCTGAAGGAACTGACAATATTGACCATGAGCTAATGGGAAGCCATTTTGCCTCCCACAAAGAAATACAGACAAAAATGAACTGGCAAGTTTCAAGATACAGCAAAAGCTTGGACCTCGTCAAGACTTTCTTATGGCTTGAGGAGAAATATTGCAACTAGGCATGTTAAATTTTGGATAAAAAACTAGATAGGTAGCATTGCCATTGTTCAAGGTGAGGACGGATCAAAGAAGACACAAGACTGAAAGAGAATAAAACCACAGTGGAAGTCACTTCTTTTCTGGCTCTGTTCCTATGTTTGGACTGGACATACTCAGATGTTCCTCGTGCTAATGTGACCAGGAAGCTTTTATGCAGACATCAGGGTTACTGGGACTGGACAAAGTGTACTTAGTTGGACATCACTATTAGTGTTTTTGAGTCAGTGGTCCTAGAAGCTGAGAATTTGCATTTTGTCAAACCAACTGGTCTAAGGTGTACACAATGAGATTTGCTATCTGAAAACTTTCTCAAGAAAAAAAAAATCATTTTTATCATCCATTAATCTCTTCACTGAGACCTAGAACTTAGAAATGCTTCTTGTTTGAACTAAACAAAACTGTGTAGAGATGGCTTGATTTTAGCAGGTGGAACCAGATACCATCTACCTAGGCTCTTTCAAAGAGAAATGCTTAAGTCAAATGTACATATTTTCCATGAAGGCTCTTTAAAATTCTTTCATGTAAAAATCTCACTGAAACATTCCATCAACTAAGGCTGGGTAAATAGATATTATTCCCATATCTTGTTGTTCAAAGTGTTACTCAGTGCTAAACTTCATGCTGCTTATGAAAGGAAGCTTGATCAATAAGCAATTTCCAGAGAGTGATGGTCATTCAAATATGACCATGTGTAGGGTGACTGGATTTTAACCCATTACATGTAAGCTAGATGCTCCCCACCTTAACTCTTCTTGAGTCTGGTTCTTCATCCAACACCAAGAGACCTCTTGGGACCTGCTGCAGTCTAGTCATCTACATGTCACTGGCCAAGTCTCTCTTGCTTCTTCTCCAGAACTTTGCTGGTAGGGACACCTGCACTTCACCCGGTACTCGGAACATAGAGAGGACTCTGTGAAGCTTAGGAATCTATTGGTTAGACACCCTTCCCTGCTCTCTGGACATATATTCATAAGGCTTTGCAGAAATTCTCCTGAGACACCACACCAGCCTCCAGAGGTGGCCAGTTTAACTGTGTACCTCTAAATTGTCTTTCTTGCCTTCCCATTACAGTCCATGGTCTCTTAGTCCTCCTAATATCTTCAAGGAAACCACTATCATACAATACCTGGCCTCACATTTAGGGAAATGTGAGCTATTACACCCAAAGCAAAGTGTCCTACTGAGAGGTAAAGGCTTTGCTTTTTTTTTTTTTTTTGGTCTTTTCGAGACAGCGTCTCCCTGTAGCCCCAGCTGTCCTGGAACTCCCTCTGTAGACCAGGCTGGCCTTGAACTCACAAAGATACACCTGTCTCTGCCTCCCAAGTGCTAGGATTAAAGGTGTGCGCCACCACGCCCGGCAGCTTTGCTTTCTTTAGGAAGTCTATAAGCCCTGCACTCACTACAGCCAAACAGTAGAATGTGCAAAGTGGAGATGGATGTGGTTGCTTTTCGCTTAACTACCTGAGTGCTTTCAAAGCTTCAAAAGAGTCTTCAGCTGTACCACTCTGAATGAATCCAATGTCCTCTTAAAGCTTTGAAAGTAATCTTTTGTATAGGCTTAGAGCCCCGTTGAGGAAATTCTGTCTACTTTGAGGCATAATAGACTTAGTGGGCAGAGAAAAGAAAATTATACCTTTGCCAGACTTCTGGAAATTTAGAGGTGATAAAGCTATTCATACATCACTAAACTTTTGTATTATTAAAATAATAAAATATTATTTTATTGTAGGTGTGTGTTTCAAAACTTAAAGAATTTTCCAAGCTCTCTCTCTCTATATATATACTGGCTCTTACAATTTTTCCAAAGCATGTTGACATTTTAGTTGACTTTCCCCTCTGGTGGGGGCCTGGATGCACTGGGTCTTTAGTGTTCTGTCTGGGAAAGGACAGCTAAAGCTGAGCCGGTTTAGTCCCTGGACCTGCTACAAAGCTGAAAACTGCGCTGTTGTGTAGTTTTCCTAAAATTGCAAAACAAGGTAATGTATCCAAGAAAGAGGAACCCAACTTTCTGTCTTCCAGGTTAGCAGTACTTTAAAGCTGCTGTGGTAGGACATGGGTTTGAGGCTTTTCACGTTGTTATCCAGATAAAACCCTCTGGTGATAATTCCAGCAGCTTATGACATGTCCAAATCTCAAAGGAATATATATTAAATCTGCAAAATATTGCTTTCGTTCATTATAAGTCAGCTAGCAGGTTGCCCAGAGCTGCTAGATTAAAAAAGAGTAATAGCCAGAAGGAGATAGCTAAAGGTTTAGGTTGAATGCTTGCCTGTCTTGAAAATTAATTTACATAGACCGAAGGTAATTTGGCTGCCTATAATTACTTTCCAAAAGCAAGGCCAGCCATGAGCCAGCTCTGCCACTATTGTCTTTTCTAATTGGCTTCATTTCCATGGCAGCCAGTGCTCCCCCACGCAGGATATGTCCTCCTGCTTGCACTGGAGGGCACACAGAAGACAGGCTCCCACATGGGGTTGCCAGATGTCCTGGATTAACCAGAATGACACAGGAGCTGGAGCTACTGTCTGTCCAGTGTGTGCAGACATTCTGGAGGGAGTGTCCTTCCAGAGCAAGGTTCTTGGAACCCTTTGAAGGGAAGACACTCATGTCTTTCACCATTTGGGTCTCAGGAGGCAGGGGAATGAATTGCCCTGGCCCAGCCCTAGGGAGGACTTCGTTGCCTTTGTTTGAAAGGAAATGTTTCCAGTTCTATAAAGAGCTTTCCTTTATTCCTAAGAAGAAAGGAATGATACAAGCTTACACATTTTGTAAGACTCCTAAAGGAGGCATTCCTGAAAGTTTGCCACTTGGGATAGATTACTAAGAGATTCCAGGGAGAGAAGAGGAGAGGGAGATGGGACAATAGGTACTGCCCCCGAGGGAACATTGTCTTCTGCACATAACAGCAGGAACGAGTTCTCAGGAAGCAGAAATTCCAGGCTATGGCCAGAGTGCCATCTATTTACTGGGCTCTAGAGCACCCAGAGGCTTTCTTGAAGATGTCATTAATCACTGCTTTTCCTTCCAGAGAAGAAATGTGTTTTCTATAAGCCAGTTCTTATGAATAGGGCTGATTACAAAGCTGTAAAAGTCAGACATGAATTAGTGTGCAGAGTCCCCAAAGTCCCCAAATGCCACACCAAGGCAGGACTTTTAAGAGCAATTATAACTTCTGGAACCAGCATAACACGATGTTCTGCATTTGAAAATCTGGGAAAAGCGTCTGCATGAATCTCCTATTCCATTTGGTATTTGCATACTTGCAAAATGTAAAAACCTGCTTTGGCATATGTCAAAAAAACTACAAAATCTTTTTCATTATAATGGAAGTAAAAAAAATGCAGTGTAAATATTTGTGTCAGAAGCTTGATAAGGGCAATTGCACTCCCTCCCCCCTCTTCTTCCAAATAGTCCCTTGCTCTGCTTAACACAGCAGTTTCAATGGACAAGCAGTTACAAGAAAACCTGCCAATTACTCTAACTTATTAGGGAAATTCTACCATTACTGAATGACAAAGCTGAAACTTGGCCTTCTCCAATCAGATTTCAGCCCCAGTTCAACATCCACTGGGTTCTGAGTGGACCTGGGGTTTCCCAGGCTGCAGCTGTATGTCTGTCTCTGCCCCTGTTCCCTAACCTCATTCAGCTTCTCCAGAATCCTTGAAATTGTGCCCCATAATTTTTTTCCTGTTTCAATTATGACAAATAAAGAGGGTCAGTTTGCTGCACGTATTCCAAGGTCTCAGCTGGAGACCGATGGTCACTTTAAGCAGACGGGATAGTTAAAGGAAGGTTGCTGGCTAGGTTTGGTCTTCCAAGCCCAAGACCCCTTGCACAGCTAGAGATGGGCATAAATCCAAGGTTTCAGAAAGCCTTATTGATTCACACCTTCCTGGACTTTTCCACGTGGGCACTGACTAAACATGCAGGTATCACGTGTGTCCCTCCTGATAGGTGCTCTTTTGTAGACTGGGATACAAAGATGAATCAGACATGGGGCCTGTCTTTGTTTTCTTCTCACCCATTTGTGCCCCTTTCCCAAAGCCTAGGGAACAAACTGCGGAAGAGGAGGCATGGTAGATTGTAAGGGCTGTGGAGAGATAGGGGTGAATCATGAGACTACAGGAATATAGTCTGGACACCTGATTGATCAACATGCCTGTGCATACAAGCTTCTCCAACTGGACTATGGTAACCTTGGGTTTTCAACATGTTGGACATAGATACTTGCAAAATGCACCAATTACTTAATTGTATGACATACTGAGTAACATCATTGTTTTTTTTTTTTTTTTAATGTTTATTTATTTATTTTTAACAAAATCTAGACACCCGTGTTCCCGCTTCATTCCCCCACCCCGTCAGAGCTCGTGCATTCTGCCCAAACATCTGTCCATCTCTTAGCTTTCTCAATATTTTTCCATGGGGACGTTGACTGTTTTGAGAGAAGTTCACTGTTTCAGTCAGTTCTTTGATGCGTCAGATTTCTGTTGTTGTTGTTGTTTCCAAAATTGCATTATGTCCAACTGCTTTGTACAGAAGCTAGGGGGCCCTACACAAGAAACTTACAACTAGGTAATTAGACAGCATCCACAGATGAGGGATACCATCGTCGTTTGTTTTTCTGGGACTGTGTTACTACACTCAGCATGGCCCTAGCGCCATGCCATGTCCTCAAAGCCGGGAGGTGTCGTCTTTACGGCTGCAAGAACTCCATTGTGTAGATGTAACCACATTTTCTCTATCCACTCGTCAGTGTGAGGGGCATTTAGGTTGGTTCCAGCTCTTTGCTATTGTGAAGAGAGCTGAAATAAACAGCGTGCATTATGGCCGTGCATGTATCCTTGGTGGCGTAATCTTGAGGTACATGCCCAGGGGTGGTATGGCTGGGTGGGTGGCAAGTTCATTCCAAGTCTTCCAGGGTTTCTCACACTGCTTTCCTAGTGGCTGTAACGAGTTTACATTCCCACCAGCAAGTGGATGAGTGTTCCCTTTCCCCACAACCTCTCAGCACTTGGTATCATTTTTTTCTTGATCCTAGCCAGTCTTATGGGATAAGATGATATCTTAAAGTGGTTTGTTTGCATTTCCTTAATGATTAGTGATGTTGAGCAGTTCTTGAGTGTTTCTCAGCAGACCTCTCTAATTCCTCGCTTGTGAAGTCTCTGTTCAGTTCTTTGCTCATCTATTGACGGGTCCGTTTGTTTTCTTTTTTCTTTGTTTTTTGAGTAGTTTATATATTCTGGAAATCAATGCTTTGTTGACAGTATTTCTGCCAGTGAGTTCCTCCCATCGTGGGGTGGGATTTCTTCTTCACTTCCTTGATTGTTTCTTTTGATGTACAGAGCTTTTGAGTTTGATGAGGCTCTCTTTGTATGTCGACCTGAATTTGGTGCAGCTTGCTGGTGCGATTTAGGAAGTCTTTTTCCTTCCACGACCTATGTCCTTGTATTCTGCCTGCCAACTTTTTTCCTATCACCTTCAGGTTTGGGTTCACGTTGAGGTCTTTAATCCATCTGGAGTTGACTTTTTGTACAGGGTGCGCGGTAGGGGTTTCCAAGTTTCATTTCTACAGTGGTGATATCCAGTTTGTTGCCAACACCACTTGCTGAAGAGCCTGTTCTTTTCTCCATTGTGGTTGTCGTTTGGCCCCTTGTCAAATATGAGATGGATTATGTCACACATTGTATGTGTCAGTTTGGATCTTCGGTTTTTGTTCCAATTGGTCAACAGTCTTGTTTTTGTGCCAGTACCAGGCGTTGTTTTATGACTATAGCCCTGAGTATAGTTTAAAACTGGTATAGAGTCCCTCCTGTGTAGCTCTGTTTCACTCAGGATGGATTATGGCTATCGGTGGTCTTTAATGTTTCTTCCAAATGAAATTGTAAGAACGTTTTGTTTTCAAGCCTGTCTGAAGAAAGCTCTTGGGGCTTTTGATTGGGATTGCTTAACATCTTATACACCAGTTTTGGTTAAATGACTTTTTACAATGTTACTTTTCCCAACCCATGGACCATGGGAGGGTTTTGGTTTTTCCTCGTCTGAGGTCTTCTTCAATTTCTTTTCTGTTAAGGGTTTAAAAATTTTTGTTCGAGAGTCTTTGGTGTCTTTTGGTTAGGTTTGTTCCCTAGGTATCTTATGTTTTTAGAGGCTATTGTGAGTGGAAGTGTCTTCTTTGAATTCTTTCTTTCCCGTTGCTTGTTCTTGGTTGTAAAGAAAGACCATTGGATTGTTCTAGGTTAATTTTGTATCTCTGCCACTTGAGAAGCTGTTAATCTTTCTCTAGGAGTTTTTTCCGGTGGAGTTTTTTGCATCCTGTAAGTAACATCTATCCATCAGCAATAGGGATAGTTTTGAATTCTCTCTTTTCCAATCTGTACTCCTTTTAATACGTTTTATTCTATTTCTTGCCTTATTGCTCTAGCAAGTGTTTCAATCAAGCTAGATATTGAAGAGAGTGGTGGATAGGGGGCAGCCTTGCCGAGTTCCTACCTTTAAAGGGAATGTTTCCGCATTTCCCCAATTGGATGATATTGGCTGTGGTGTTTCCTGTACTATGGCTTGTATTACATTGAGAAATGATACCCTCCAATCCAATCCTTCTAGGACTGGCTTAACATATTGAAGGGACTGGATTTGGTCAAAGGCTTTTTAAGCTCAATTGCGATGATGGGTGTTTTTTTGGTCTTTGTATTCACGTTTATGTGTTTGATATGGTGTTATGTGACTTATTCGTATGTTGAACCATCCCTTCCCCCCGCCCTCTCTGGTATGTATGCAACTTGGTCATGAGGATGAATCTTTTGATGTGGGTCATGTATTGCGATTATGCAGTATTCTGTGTTAGAATTTTGGCATCTTGGTTCATGAGGGAGATGGTCTATAATATCTCCCTTTTTAGTTCTGTCTGTTGCCTGGTTTTGGTAATGAGTGCTGATTGTGGCTTCATAGAAGGAATGTGGGAGAGTTCTCTCTGTTGTATACTTCTAAGACCATTTCAGAATAATGTGTTGTGGGCTCTTTTTGAGAAATGTTTTATAAATTCTGCTGTGAAACCGTCTGAGGCCTGGGCTTTTTTTTAGTTGGGAGGGTTTTTTTTTACTACATCCTCTATTCTTTCATATGTTATGGGTCGTTTTAGAGCTGCTGGTCTGCCTCTTGGCCAAGCTTTGGTGATTCCTCAAGATTTCAGATATCATCCATTCCTCTAGGTTTTCAAAATTGGTTAGAATATATTTTCTTGTAATATTCCCATATAATTTCTTGATCTTTTACTTGTCCGTTGTGATTTATTGTCCCTTTTCATCACACAGATTGGATTGATTTGGAGTTTGTTCCGTCTTCTTCTTTTTTCTAACTGGGCTAGAGGTCTGTCTCTACTTGTTTATTCTTTCAAAGAACCAACTTTTGGCTTTCAATTTATTTTTTGTATTGTTTCTTTGTCTTCAAGTTCAGTTTGCTGCTCTTTGATTCTTCTATTTCTTTATATATATACAACTCCTAACAAAGAAATCTAGTTCGACTAATTCAGAAAGCTCCATCCATCTGTTGTTGCCCTCACATGACTTTTAGCTTTAGTGTTGATCATTCAACTTTGGCCCTTTCTGTTTTTCTACTAATTAGGCACCCTAGGCTATAAATTTCCCTCTTAGGATGCTTTTTATTAAAAGGTATCCCATAGTTTTTGTTGTGGTTGTTTCCATTGTCTTCAGTTTCCAGGATGTTTTATATTCTTTCTTTCTCTTCCGCTTGACCCCTTCATTATCCAGAGTGGGTTTTAGTCTCGTCCATGTGTTCGTGTAGGCAGGAGGGGCTTGTCCTGGTGTTGATGTTTGAGCTTCAATTGCACTGTGGTCTGACAGGATGCATGAAATTATTTCAATCTTTTGATTGTAGAGTTTCTTCTTGTTCCCAGGTGTGGTCAATTTTGAAGAATGTTCCCTGGTGGTGCTGAGGAGAAAGTTGTAGTCTTCTTGGTATAGGGTCGGAATGTTTCGGTAGAGGTCTTATGAGGTCCATTTGGTGTATCATAGATCTCAGTTCAGATTCCTCTCTGTTAATTTTTTTTTTCGTCTGTGACCATCCAAAGGACTCAGTGTGGTATGAATGAAATCCTCCCCACTATTAGTGTCCTGGGGTTATGTCTGTGACTTGTGGTCCTGGCAGAATTGTTCTTTATAAATAGTTTGGTGCACCAATTTTGGGGCATATATATTCATAATGTTGTAACATCTTCTGTGATTGTTCCTTGCTGAAAAAATTGTAATGGCCTCTTTGTCTCTTCTGATTTCTTTTACTTTGGAGTCTATATTACTATACCAATATTAAATTCAACACCTGCTTCTTTTTCGGTACCATTTGCTTGGAATATTTTTTCCATCCCTCACGTTAAGGTGGGCCCTGTCTTGAAGGTAAGATGTGTTTCTCTTGCAGACAGCATTATCGATGGATGCTTCTCCTAATCCAGTCTCCCAGTCTAGTTCTTTTGATTTGGGAATTTAGTCCATTAATAAATTAACGGTTATGACTGATGGTTTGTGTTTGCTTCCTTTTGCCTCTATTACCATCTGCGGTTTGCATTTAGGTTTCTATCTGAGCGTAGCTTTAATTGATTTCTCCTTCTAGTTTCCTGGGGTTGGTTGCTCTCCTTTCTTTGTTCTTTGATTAGCGTCCAGTATTCTCTGAAGGGGTTGTTGTTCCGCCGGACATGTATTCATTTCAAGTTGTTTTGTCATGGAAGATTTTCCTCTCTCCTTCACACTATGATTGACATTTTGCGGGTATTTTTAGTAACTCTGGGTTGGCATCCATTGTCCCTCAACACTGGGAATGCTTGCTCCAGGGTTCTTCTTGCCTTCTATCGTTTGCTGTGAGAAGTCGCTGTTTATTCCTATAGGTTTCCCTTATAGGTCAACTTGTTGTTTCTTTCTCTTGTCCTTTAAGAATTTTTTTCTTTTTTTGGTTTTTCCCCATTTTTTTTTTTTTTTACTATGATATGGCGTGTGTGAGAATTTCTTTTTCTGATCCTTGCCTTTTGGAGTGTACTATTTGTGCTTTTTGTATTGGTATTGGTTATGTCGTTTTTTTTAGTTGGGTAGCGTTTCATCTATTATTCTTTGAAGACGGAGCATACCATTGTTTTTTTTTGGATCTTTCTCCTTCCTCGATGCCCATAACAATTTGGCGGTATTCATTGTATCGCATGTGTCCCTGCAAGCTCAGCTTGTTCCATGTGTTTTTTGGGTAGTTTTTAAAAATTTTCAAATCTTTCCTTGAGGGGTTTTAGGTTGTTCTGGTGTTTGTCCTCCAGGTCTGATATCTTTGTTTCTGCTTCCTCATTCCTGCTCTGAGTCTTTTTTCATTCCTTTCTCTTGAATGGATGACGCTGTTTGATTTCCTTTTTCATTTCTCTCTGATTTCTTTAGTGTTTTCTATTTCTTTTTGGAGCTTCTCGAATCTCTTTTGTAGCTCTTTTGTTCGTGGTTGGTTTCTCTTTCTTTTCAGCAATGGGATTCTTCGTGTTCTACTTGTTCCTTCCGGAGCTTGTCATCTCTCTCTCTCTCGGTATCCTCATTTCCTTTTCTTAGTTCTTTAACTTTGTTTCTTTATGAATCTTTGTGTTCTTTAAATATATTCCCAAGTGTTTTCTGATTTCCTGTTTCCTGGGGCATCCCCGGAGGGATCCCACTCAGGAGTCATCCATAGGGTGTGTAAAGTTGCGTGGGATTTACCCTGCCACCTTTCCAGTGTAGTCTCGCTTTCGTGATCCTGGCATATGGGCTTATCCTTGTCCCCCGTATTCCAATGTGAGTCCTGAATGCCTCTTCAATGTGTTGAAGGCATGTTGCTGCCTCCTCAGATCCGCTTCGTAAACAGTGGGGGGGGGGGGGGGCTCCAGCCGCGCCCCGGCACCTGCCCGCTTGGTCCAGGAGATAGCAAATCTCAAGAGTCACACAAGCGTGCCTTTAATACCGGCTGGGAGGATAACTCCGCCCCCACAGCCACTAGATCTAATCAAGCCAAAGACCACACCTTTAATCCCAGCTGGGGGGATAACTCCAACCTCACAGCCACAAAGGCCAATCAAACCAAAGACAGCAGGACCAAACGATCAGCAATCAGCTCGCCAAGGCACCCAGTTCCTACCTGTCTCCCCCTCTTCCTGCTGCTGGGCTCAGGAGATCTCGGAGTAACATCATTGTTATCTGCAAACAATTGTGTCATTGTATTGTAGAATCCCTTAAAAATAAAAAAAAAAATTAAAAAAAAAATAAATACATAAAAAAAAAGAAAATTACCTTTCTTCACAGAGATAATAGTAGAAAGGGTTATAATGTTAAGTGTCTAGTATTACTATGGAAGAATGAGTGGAGACTACCAATAGCCAGGAGCAGGCAGAGCGGACTTCCAGCTCCAGGCCCAGCCTTCAGCAGGTAAAGGCACATGCTGTCCTCAATCATTGTGCTTCCCACTTCTGCACAAGGACATTGGCCTTGTCAGGGGACAGAGGCCATGACCTGTGCAGATCCCTGGCCCAGGGAGTTTCGAAACAGGAAAGATCATGGTCTACTCAGGGTATTTTTAAGTAGCCTTGGCCTTAATTACCAGTGTAGTACCATGCAGGTTCATAACAGAAACCTTGAAGTCATCCAGGTAGCATCACCTGGCCTGCTATTCTTGCTAGCGTAGTTTTTGTTTTAGCAGTTACTATTAATGACATTGACAGGGCAAAAGTATGCCCAGTTTATGGGCTAAATAGTTGTACTGTGAGGTCATCTGGAGCCAAAGCTCTTCCCGGAAGAGATGGTGATGATTAACTTGGTAGGAATTTCTTCTTTAGAGAGTTAATTATTTATTGACAGCCAAGGCAGAGAGATACTCAGGAATAAGAGAGGGACAAAGATTAGCTGGCCCACTACAATGAGAGAGAATGCAAGAAAGGAACGAAAGATAAACATCACAGCCCAGATCTGTGTGTACTAGATCTGTGGCAGCTGGTCTCAGGATTTTCCCCATTTTCCAGGTGAGGAAACGGAAGAATAGAGAGGATGATTAACTCATTCAAGCTGATACTGACAAGAAGTGGTAGAGGCGCTATAAAGCCAAGTAAGCTGGCTCTGGGATCCAAGTTGTTGCCATACTTTCACTATCCTGAAACAGGGTACAGATGTCCATTTATAGGAATGTCTATGTGTATGTGTAAATGTATGGTATATGTGTATGCGGATGTTAATCCCGACATTGACACACTGTCTGAAGAGAGGTGACAGGTATTCTCAGTCAGCTGATCTAGAAAGCTCTTAGGTCTCTCTGGGTGGCATCTGTTGTTCTGTGTTCTTACCTAGGTCCTGGGTAGGTGAATAAACACTGTGCTTAGCTCAGGGTACTTTTGAATTTAGCACTGAAAATCCTGTTTGGTGGGACTCTGGTCTTCCTGGTTTCTAGAAGCTCCTCTCAGTAGAAGTCTTCTCTGTAGAAAAGGCCGAGCACCTTGCTTTTTTGTAACCCTAACAAATGATCAGCCTCCACGTTTCTCATTATGGGTCTCCCTTTATAAGCCCCCCCCTTTCATGATCAGTTCTTCCTTTCCTTTTGGTAAGAGCGGGCAGTTTTGACAACTGGAATCTTCTCCCTCTCCCCTGGTGCTGTCCCCACACTGTCCCTTTAGGGGTTGGCTCCTTATAAGTACCACTGTCCCCATGAGTCCCTTCAGTGGATCCCTTTTGAGCTGTAGTAGAATGTGGGGGGACCTATTTGATAAATTAATCTTAAAATGTGTCAATTTCATCTTCCCATTTGACATAGAAGTACCCACTCAGCAATCTTACAATGCTAAATTGTTCTGCTTTTTAAAGATTTAATTATTTAAAAATGCCCCCCCTTGGGGCTGGAGAGATGGCCTAGCAGTTAAGAGCACTGACTGCTCTTGCAGAGGACCAGGGTTTGATTCTCAGCACCCACATGGCGGCTGAGAACCGTCTGAAACTCCAATTCCAGGAGAACTCCAGTTCCAGGGGAATCTGACACCCTCTTCTGACCTCCACGGCATTGCACAACACGGGTGCACAAACCTACATGCAGACAGCACATTCATACACATAAAAAAAATAAAAATGCCCCCTTATGTAAATGTGAAATATCATAATTTCCAGTTTTGTTTCTTTAAGCCCCCCTTAACACACACAAACGAAGAAAGTAAAACAAGGAAAAGCTTGCCCCGTTGGGATAAGGGTCTCCTTGAAAGTCAGAAAACTAAGTCTGGGAAAAGGGATGTGTACAGGGAACAGAGGGTGTGAATTCCTGGACTCCGGCGAAGCAGGTTTAATTTTTTAGTTCTCTTTCTTTCCTTCTTTCTTTCTTTCTTTCTTTCTTTCTTTCTTTCTTTCTTTCTTTCTTTCTTTCATTTTCCTTTCTTCTCTTTTCTTTTTGTGACAAGGCCTGACCTAGAATAGAACTAAGTAGCTGACCTTGAACTCACAATTCTCCTGCCTTAGCCTCTTGCTGGGATAACAAGCAGCCTCTACATGCCTAGCCATTCTCTGGTCTTAACCTAGAAAAGGAACTAGGAAGCAAAGTGTGATTGAGTACAGTTTTGTTTTTTTTTAAAGAGCAATCTGATTTTTAGAAGAAAAGCCAGGGCCTCAAAGAAAACTCTAACGAAGCAACCAGGAGATCCTAAAGCGTCTCAGAATCCAATGCCTTCAGAAAGGCTAAGACTTGTAGTTACTAATGACAGTTGAAGCAGGGTCACAGTGCACTCAGGACACGGGTAAAGAAAGCTGGAGACTGAAATCAATTTGACCTGTTCCACAGAATTCTGGGGAGGGACTCAGGACCAGAGGCAGCAGCAGGCTTGTTCTGGAGGGGATATGATACGAGAGAGTCATCCATGTTTTCAAGTAGAAAACATGCACTTACACAAAGACCTAAGAAAATTCCTTGTTTATTTATTTGATTTAAAATAAATATTTGTGTTAATTATTTGAGAATTTCATGCAATGTATTTTAGTCATACTCACATCTAACTCCCCCTACTCCTCTTTACCTCCCCACCCTACTTAGTGGACTTTTAAAAAATTTAATAATCCAGCCACTCCAGTTTCTGCTGTCAATATACTTCAGGATGAGGGATTATCCACTACTAGGATGATCAAACTACCAGGAGCCATACCTTTAAAGAAAACTGATTCTCTCTCTCTCAGAACCAACTAAGCGTTGGTAGCTTCTCAGTTAGGGGTAGGGATAATGAACCCCTTCCACTCCATACTAAAGGCCTGACTGGCTTGGTCTTGGGCAGGCAACCATGGGTGCTGTGTTTGTGTGGGCAGCAGTCGCCCATGTCCAGAAGACACTGCTTTGCTCTGATCTGGCTGAAACCTTAAATAAGAGATCATTTTACCTGGTTTATTCATTTCATACAGCTAAGACATGGTAAAATCACAAGAAAAAAGTTATATGCACACATAAGGCATGAAAAGAAACTGAAGGTAATTTTCTTTATTTACACAGATATTAAGTTTATTGTTAAAACCTAAATCCAGAAACTAGAAGACCTGTAAAAAAGTAAGATTTATGCAATACAATGAATGAGTTCAATATTAACAACTCTGGTTGCATTATTGTTATTAAAAAGACATTTGGTTGAGTTTAATAGCATTTTTATTGTGAAATAGTGCAAGAATGCATTCACCATATGATAAAGGATATAAATGCAAAACTCACAACCGATATAATAAGTAGGGTTGGAATATTCAGAATTGTCAGTCACAGTTGGAAAAGAGATACTCATCTCATTTTAATTTAACAACAAATGTAAATAAAATTACATAAATACTAGGGAAGTAGAGACAGATGCATTATTATTCCTAGATAGTATGGCTGTGTACACAGAAAACCTAATAGAATAAAGCAGAAGGCAAAGAAATCAACCAACTTGAGAATGAATAGGGTATGTCCAGTTCATATTTTGTTTTTCTCTTACATTCAGATCCAGCTTTCTTTTAGGAAAACACCAACATGTTACTGTCTCAGTGGCTGCAGAGATAGAGGGTTTCCTTTTTCCAATAACATCCTACTGTCAGTGACTTCGTGTTGATGCCAGTTCACAGGCATCATTCCCTAGATTCTCTCCGATTTCTGGCCCAGCTAAAAGTGCAGTTGGCGTGGGAGATAGGATAGTTTTATCCGTAACGGAAACAGAACATATAGAAAAATCACACCCATGGAGAGATGGTTCAGCATTTAACATCACTGTCTGCTCTTGTTAAGACCCAGTTTAGTTCTCGGCACCCACGTGGCAGCTAACAACCATCTGTAACTCCAGTTACAGGGGATTGGATGCCCTCTTCTGGCTTTCACGGGCACTGGACACACAGGTGCATATACAGCCATGCAGGCAAAGCACTCATATGAAAATAGAGGGCCTGGAGAGATGGCTCAACTAAGAGCACTGGCTGTTCTTGCAGAGAACCCAAATTCATATCCCACCACCCACGTGGAGGCTAATGACTATCAATAACTCCAGTTCCAGGGACTCCAACATCCTCTTCTGTCCCCTGCAGGCTTTGCATGACACAGGTGCACTTACATACATGCAGGCAATATACTCATACATATAGATTTTTAAAAGAACAGAAAAGAAAATCACATCCTACATTTAATATATAGGAAAAGATCTGGGTGTGATGGGACATAGCTTTAATTCCAGCATTCAGGAGGCAGAGGCAGGTGGATGTCTGTGAGATGGAAGCCAACCTGGTCTCCAAAGTGAGTTTCTGGATAGCTGGGGGGGCGGTACTGGGAGACCCTGTCTCAAATAAATAAAATAAAATAAAATAAAATAAAATAATAAAATATTTGAAAGACTCTTATATTTGAAACTTTAGAAAATAACAAAGACATTTTTAAGTGTAAAGAGCTCTCTTATTTTGAAAAAAATAAATGTCAAGGAAATAGAGTTTTTTTTGAGTATATTAATGTGAATTGTTGAGTTCTTCAGTGCTGAAATTGCTATCTTTTAGTAGGAGATTTTGATAATAAGACACAATGGAATTTCCTGTTCTGAAAATGACATTAAGCTGAAGCATTGAATCAAACTAAAAATGGCTGCTCTAAATATCTGTGTGAGTGGTAAGGGGAGGTTAGATAGGCTTCACTTTGGGCAAATGGAAAGAAATGAAATCAGAGAAAAGCCTTCTAAACTTACCCCATAAAATGACAGGTAAAAAGCTACCAGCTATAAAACAGAGGAAGACTGTAACTAACTAAAACAAACACATAAATACAAAACCTTACTTTTTGATACATTCACTGGCTTCTGTGTTGAAGTAGCACACAAAGTTCAACACGGTTCTAGGATTCATAACAAAGAGCACCAGAAAAAAAATGGCAAGTGCTGGGTCTCAGTTTTTCAGCAGTATCTAGTGAAAGTCTGCAGTGTATAGGTGGGTGCCCTGCATAGAGCCAGGCGACTGCAGTGAGGAGCAGAATAAAGGAAGCAAAGAGCACCCTGCTATAAGCAGCCAGAAAATTATATTAGAACAAGTAAATCAAATAATTGAATTATATGTTCTATAAGAAGGCCATGGGTAGTTAGCAGAAAAATTAAGCAATGGAAGACAAAAGTCCTGTGCAGAAGGGGGAGTAGACATAAGACCCGTTTTTAATATATATATCTAATATATATTATATATACATATAATCTATTTTTTTTTTAATTAGAAGGGCATGCGAATGTTGTTCCAGTAGGACTGACAGGGGAGGAAGCCAGGACATCTTGGCAGTGGTGAAAGGGTTGCCTTTCGAAATGACAAGATAAGAGGAAATGATTGGCTTGGAGGAGAATCTAGAGTTCATTTTTGGTCACAAGTTTGAAATCTGCTTAGCTAGCAAAAGTGTTGAGCAGAGAGTTGAATTTGAGCCTACAATTCAGGGACTTTCATTTTGAAATAATTGGCAAACAGACAAGTGTGCTGGTTAGTTTTATGAACTTTACCCAAATGTCACGTGGGAAGAAACCACCTCAATTAAAGAATTTCCTCCATCAGACTGGCTTGTGGGTAAGTATGGCATTTTCTTGATTATTGATTAGTGTCTGAGGGCCTAGTACATTGTGGGCAGTGCCACCCATGGGCAGGTGGTCTTGGGTTGGATAAGAAAGCAATCTGAGCCAGCCAGGGGGGAAACAAACCAGTAAGTAGCATTACTCCCTTGGTCTCTGCTTCAATTCCTGCCTCCAGGTTCCTGCTTGAGTTCCTGCCTTGACCTCCCTCAATTGATAAACTGCAGTTGGCTTTTGGTCACAGCACTAGAAAACCAAACTAAAACAGAAATGTTCCCAATAATGTAGATAGATGCACGCCACAAAGAGAAGTCCAATTGACTGAGCCTCCAGTGCACACAGAGGAGGATATGGACAGTCTGTAAAGAAGCATGTGAAAAGGTGGCCCAAGTAGGTGTGTAAACCAGGTAAAATAATATATTTTAGAAGCCAGACAAAGATAGAAATGTAAGAAGAGAATCAACTATGTCAAATGCTGCTTAGAAGTCATGTAAGATGAGAGTGACAGAGGGCAATTCATTGTATTGAACAAAGTAGAAGTCATTGGGATGTCTGAATAATTGGACCAGGTTTGTAACAGGCACCAGGATAAACTCCTGTAAAAGAAAGAGAGAAGAGGCAGTGGAAGATGGGCTAAGAAGGAAGGTCAAGATACTGTTCTCCTTAGAAGTAGAGAACTGGTAACCTGCTTGCATAGGCTGAGGTGGTATAAAGGAGTCATCAGAGAAACAGGAGAAGAGACCAGATTGGAGGAGAAGGCTGAGGAGAGGTTTTTGAATAGATGAGAGGGGTTAGTGCCTAGGGTACGACCAGAGGTAGCTTCAACCCGAAGATGGAGATCTTCAGAAACAGGAAGGAAGTGGAGAACGGGGCTACAAAGAGGGCAGGCTGCTCAGGGACACTTGCGCAACCTCTCCTTCCAAGTCTTTGCCTTTCTGGGCAAAAAAGAAAGTGAGGTTATGAGTGGAGAGGAAGGATTGGAAGTTTGTGGGGAAGAAGAAAATATGAGAGAGTAGTCAAATAAGTAAGTGAGGAAGTAAAACCCAGAGCACAATATGAAGGAGAGTCAGTGCTTTCCTTGAAGTTCATGCTTATAAATTGGAGGTAACAACAGTGACCAGAATGACATTAATGTCTTCAGAGAATCTGATAAGATGCCCACAGTGTGATTGTCAAGGGTCTGTAAGACGAGGATGGGGCAAGTGTCTTCAATGCACCCTCCAGTGCTCATCAACTTGCTCTCTTTTCTTCAGCTCTCTCTCCCCAAGCACTGCTGCTTGAGTACCTACAGGTCTTTACTTGGATTTCCTCTTTCCTTGATTAGTTCTCTTGCATGATTTAGGTCCTATGTTCTATCCTTTGAGCAGATGTTTGTGAAATGCCGCAGTGCATCAGAAGCCCCTTCTATCATATAACCATAAGATAGTAACGCAGGAGATAGGCCTTACCATCTTCATACTTATTTTGTGACTAAAGGAAGAAAAGAGACATGGGTATTTTGCTGGTTAATAAAAATCAAGGTTGAGAATTGAGTGGAGAGACAGAGTAGATCTCAAGTGTATGTTTTTATTCAACATGGCACCGTCTTAGTTTAAGGTCAGTAGAGAGCCCCCATGCACTATAGGGAGACCGTTTCTCCATCCATAGCTAAATCAGATTGTCTATAAAGTAGACGCATATTAAGGGATAAAGATAAATACAATGCTGGTGAATTTGGGATTCTTCTTGGGACATGTTGCCTAGAGGCTATTAAACCCATAAGATTTAATACACGCATTTAATCCTAGCACTCGGGAAGCAGAGGCAGGAGGATCTTTGTGAGTTCAAGGCCAGCCTGGTCTACAAAGTGGGTTCCACGACAGCTGGGACTACAGGGAGACCCTGTCTCGAAAACACACACACACACAAAAAAAGAATTTTGCTGTTGTGTTTGTTGAAGATATGGGTCTTTAAGTTTGACTTCTGAATACTTTCTTCTTGGGGTAGAGCTTCAGTGTCCTTCTGGTAGCAGTTACTGAATTTTCTAAGCTTACATAGAAAGAAACATTTTTAAACTTTTTAAAAAAATTTTATTTATTTTATTATGTGTATGAATGTACTGTCTGTATGTAGGTCTGTGCACCTGTGTTGTGCAATGCTGAGGAGGTCAGAAGAGGGCATCGGAGTCCCTTGGAACTGGAGTTAAAGGCGGTTTTCAGCCACCATGTGGGTGCTGGGGATAGAGCCCCTGTCCTCTGCAAGAGCAGTCAGTGCTCTTCACTGCTAGGCCATCTCTCCAGCCCAGAAAGAAACATTTTTAAGAACAAATAATATTGTGCCATAGTTAGTGAAATGAAAACTGGCTATAAAAGAGTAAAAAAAAAGAGTCAACATACCTTTAAAGTAAGATTTACTTCTTAGAAAAAAGAAACTTTTCTTAAGCTTTATCTCGTAATGTGCTGGAAATGGCTAGGCAGAAGCACATGGGCTTCCCTAGGCAACTTCTCAACACATCTTCTGTTGGCATCAACTCTGACTGTCCTGTCTCTATGCACCCAATATGGGAAAAGCTGTGTAGGGCAGTAACCTGCATCTAGGGCTATGTTGTGTTAGTATGTTCACCTGTAGAAATGCCTCACCTCCCACAAGCTACCAGCCTCCCAGTGAGTGTCTGACTCTGAAGTCAGGATAATCAGGATGTGAGAGAAAAAGAATCACATTGATGGATTTCCAACTCAAGGCCCCATGTAGAAAAGATGGTCTCATGGAAGTGCCCATCACGTGGGCCAGGATGGGTATCTTGGTATAGATACTGTCTATTTAGATAACATTTCTTTTACACCTACTGGGGACAGTACTTTACATCACATAAATTCAGTTAATCTTCACTTGAACATTTCAACTTCAGAGATTTCACTTAAGAACTATGATAAACCCTCTACTTCAACACTGAAGTGTGTATAAACCTCCAGAAAAACAGTCCTTGCCCTCATAAAGACTGTCATACAAGAAAGAATAGATGGGGCTTTTTAGGAAATGATACAGAAGAGAGGCAGTCCTTGAAGCACCAGAGTTAGGGGATGGGTAAGAAACTATAAGGATCCTTGATTATGGCTCTACGGGTAGAAAACAAATCATATTTCCAAATGATATATGATAAAAGAGGATATATAAAAGAAAAGGAAAGGAAAGGTGATACTCAATAGAATAAATAAAATTGGACTGAAGTCAAGGCCCACCTTGAAATCCAGCCCAGCTCAAAGGGGACCCAGCTGTACATGATGGCTGGGCTGTGGGGGAACCCAACCCAGCTGTGCTCGGTCCAGCAGAATTTCTTTCTAGTCCCCAGATATTGACATTTGGAATTATTTAGGAAAAACTCTTTCTAAATCAGCCTCTCTTTTGTGTCCAAAATCAGCCTTAAGGAGAAACAAAGTTAATCTTTCAGCAGAGTCCCACAAAATGCTATTGCTTAGATTTCAGGCTATAGGTGCCTTGGGTATTTATTTATTTATTTATTTATTTATTTATTTATTTATTTATTTATTTAATGTGTATGAGTGTACTGTCTGCGTGTAGGTTGGAGCACTCCTGTCATGTAATGCCGAGGAGGTCAGAAGAGGGCGGCAGATTCCCCTGGAACTGGAGTTAAAGACGGTTCTTAGCCACCATGTGGGTGCTGGGAATCGAACCCGGGTCCTCTGCAAGAGCAGTCGGTGCTCTTAACCACTGAGCCATCTCTCCAGCCCCTATTTAAGGAAATTTTTATGTAAGTAAACATGTGACTTAAGCTACTATAGGTAAGAAGGTAACTATACATGGGACTTTTATAAAGATTACGTGAGAGTCTCCTAGGAGAGGCACAAACAGCAGACTTCAGGAGAATAGGAAGTCAATGAAGCAATAGAGGCCTTTCTGCTTAAACATCTTTTGAAGGAGGTTGAAAATGATGCATAATGGGGCTGGAGAGATAGCCTAGCGGTTAAGAGCACCAACTGCTCTTGCAGAGGACCCGGGTTCAATCCTCAGCACCCACATGGCCGCTGAGAACCATCTGAAACTCCAATTCCAGGAGAACTCCAGTTCCAGGGGAATCCGATGCCCTCTTCTGACCTCCGAGGCATTGCACGACATGGGTGCACAAACCTACTTGCAGACAATACATTCATACACATAAATAAATAAAAAAAATCATAGACTTTAAAAAAAAGAAAAAAGAAAGAAAATGATGCATATGAATTGACCAGTAGAAATTAAGGGCAAAGTTCTTGTTATTCCAGCAAGATAAACAAAACCATATGGGCAGGAGAAGACAAGTCCAGTGTGGCTCTAAATAGGAAAATCATAAAAACAAGATTGAAATGTTGAGTTGAGATCACGAAAGCCAGAGCAGTGGATTTTGGTCTTAATTTATTTGGCCACTCTTCTGGGGATGGGAAGTCGAACCTTATGAGAAAGGATGAGACAGGATGGGTGCATTCCTAGGGAAAGCTAAAGAGCAAATGTGATCAGTAAGAGATGCCTGTTTGACAACTCCAGGGAGGAGGCTATTAGTTGTGTGGTGGGAAGATTGGGGCTCAGCTCTGATTTGTTTACTGAGAATAAGAATGGTAAGAAGAAAAAGTAGGCATGGTAGAGGCATTAAGACTTGGCTATTGGGAAAGATCCAAAGTATCAAGGTCAATAGACAATTGTAAATCAGATAACAGATCCAACAAGATGCTATCCTGGCCTCTGTCAATGGCTGTAGCTGGATTCTAGATTATAACTTAGGTTTAAAAGTTTCAGTGATTGCTCTAGACTGTAAATAAATATGTTGGTTATATTGCGAATTGGTATTCTATGTTCAAATGTCATTAGGAAACTTCATTTGATTTGTTCTTAATGCAGATGAATAAAATGAAGATTTAAAACATGACATTTTTAATGGCAGGCTTAATGTCTATCTTATAGAGATTTATTCATTCTCCTTCCTGATTTGTTGGAGTTAATTTTAAGTAATAAATACTGTGTAATGATTAATAATATGTGTGGTCAATTTCAGTTCCCTTATCAAAGCTTTCTCCAAAGATTTTTGGTACCATGTAAATTGACAGTTAGTATGTCCTAACCTGGTCCAGTTAGTGTGTCCTAACCTGGTCCGGTTAGTGTGTCCTAAACTGGTCCAGTTAGTGTGTCCTAACCTGGTCCATTTGGTTCAGACAACTTGCTTCACTGTGTTTTGCTGAGTTAACTCAGGTGGGGAGCCATGGGTCCTTAGGCCTCACATTGGGTGCCCAATCTTATGTACCTTTCCCTGAGTAACTGAAGAGTGTCATGCAGTTGGATTTACCAATAAAAGCTATAACTTCATTCCAAATGCCACTGCCCCAGTAGTAATGGCCTTTCTGACATGGTCCCATCCCATAACATGTAAGGTTATAGCAATACTGGGGGCCTTTGAATAGAAAATTTTTGTGCAAACCAAACAGCTTAAGTTAAACTTGCCCTTTTGCTCTTGTGAATCTTACTTAAAATTGCAAGAAGAGATTTCTACATGAACAGTTCCAGTTGGAGCAGGGGGAAGATGAGTTCTTTTGATTCCAATAAACCATTGGCAGGCTGTGCCTCATGTACATTTGTGCCTCCTGCCTCAGCCAACTGAGCCAGAGACTGTGGATCATTACTGTTTCACATGCTGTGAATACCCCAGGACCAGTGCCTGCTCCAGCCCCTTACAAAGACAATCTTTGTATTTCACCTTTATAAAGGCATGCTTATAAATGTTCCACTATGGCCAGGCAAGACTTGTTGACATCTCCTTGCAGAGTATGGACCTGACTGAAAACTACTCGCAAGGCCTCTTAGCTGACGTATTATGTTACACACTTTGGGTAGCTGGAAGTACTACAGCATGCAGAAAGAGATTGAGGGTAAGAGTGATCATCAAGGTCTAAGGCTGGACCAAACACAAGGCATTGAAAGCATCTCAAGCTCATTTTGCTATTTCTTCCCAGTATGGCAGCTTTAGCCTAAGCTAGTACGCAGTCCTAGCTTCTGTATCAAAGCGTCTTAGCTGAGGGTGGAGCTTATAAACATGACATTTATTTGTTACAGATCTAGAGGCTGCTATCAGAAATCACAAATTGTATGGTCAGGTGCTGGTGGGACCCTCTTCCAGGTTTCAGACTACAGGCTTCTCCTGTGTCTTACAGGATGGAAAGGGGACTGGCGAGTTCTCTGGGTCTCTTTAACAACGTCATTGGTGACCTTTGTGAGAGGGGCTCTATTTTCATAAGCCAACCACATCCTGAAGGGCTAGCACCAGTGCCATAGAATTGGGAGTCAGGATTTTGACATACAAATTTGTGGGGATGGTACATGCAAGCGTCCAGTCAGCTGTGGGGACACCGTGCTTGTGTCACTCATACCACTCCATTCTCTGGTGTCTACTTCATTTGTGCCTTTCCATCTGTCCCCTGCATGTCGGCTAGTGCAGCTGTTTAAAATGTAAGTCTTATTATGCCTTTCTCAAGAGTTATAAAGCTCTGAGCATGACCCAACAGGCCCTTCACCAACCTGGCAGTTTGGGAAAAGCTATGGAAGCACGGAATCCCAAGGCTTCTTTCAAAAGCAAGGATTTAATACATTCTGAGTTGTGTTCCCTTGAAAGTATTTCTTTTCTAATTAATGCTTTCCCGGTTTTCAGAAGACAAATCATTATACCTAACATCACCTCTTGTTCTTTTGCTTCCTAGACTGAAATCTCCCAGAGCCTTTATCCAAAGCTGCTTGAAGAAAAGGTACTCATTGGTTCATCTATAAACCAAACAAAAACAAACAAACAACACACACACACACACACACACACACTCACACAAAGTTTGTTTCATGATGTTTCTAACCAATTAGGAAAATAGTTTCTTGTGAAACACACGGGAATATTATTTAATTCTAATTGTGTTCACACTTTCAAAATGGAAGTATAGCATTGTACAAGGATTTTAAGCAGCTTGATTTACTCATGTGAAGTGTCAAGGATGGGTAATGGAAGCAATGTTCATCCTTGCTTCCTCTCCTATACACTTACAAGACTTCTTTGTAATAAAGCCACCATCTCCCAAAGTGCTATAAACATGTACTTTTATAAATGGGTCTTAGAGGGGCTGGAGAGATGGTTTAGCAGTTAACAGCGCCGACTGCTCTTGCAGAGGACCCGGGTTCGATCCCCAGTGCCCACATGGCAGCTGAGAACCGTCTTTAACTCTAGTTCCAGGGGAATCTGACACCCTCTTCTGAGCTCCATGGCATTGCACAACATGAGTGCACAAACCTACATGCAGACAGTACATTCATACCCATAGAAAATAAAAAAAAAAAACCCACAAATGGGCCTTAGAAACACTCCTTATAAACTTGCGTTGTTGATGTCTAGATCATAAAATAAGAAGTTTATTAAACAAAAGTCCACCAATTCAAAGACATTTTTGTAAAAACACATTTCCTATATGTGGGGAACTATTTTAGGTACTGTGTAGAAAGCAATAATCAGAGAGAGGGAGAAAAAGAGAGAGGAGAAGAAAGGAAAAAAGGAAGAAGGAAGAAAATTGTACATCCTCACAGAAAATGAACAAGATAAAACAACTAAATGTCATGTGTGGTAGAAGATGAAACGGGGAAAATTAAGGCCTAAAGAAGACTGGGAGTAAGAGTGTGTGATGGAACGAGCGGTGCTGGGAGTTTAGGTGAGGAGGCCTGGGAGAGCTTCTCTGCAAAGGCGCTGCTTCTGTGAATACCTAACAGCTGGGATAAAGAGGCTGGACTGTGCTTGGATTATAGTACAGATGAAGGAAAAATCAAGTAAGTCTTGTTAGAATTTAGATGGGATTAATCTTGAAGCACCGTACCCCAAAGTTGGTGGCTGTTCACTGGAGGGTGAGAAGAAATCTTTTGAAATGCTGTCAAATGGAATTTAAGAATACGATTTAAGAATTAGTGTAAAAATTGTTCTGACCTGATCAAAAAAATGTTCACAGCTGGAAGTCCTGTGAATTACAGTAATATCTAGCTTGGACATATTTGTTCAACAGTAGCAGCACTTGTAGTTTGGACCAACTAACAACTGTCTGATTGGACTTAATGTGTACTTAATAGGAGGGAACTGTATTGTAAACCGCCAAAGAGCCAGTAACTAGAGAGGTCAGAGACCCTCGAGGAGAACCTGCTACTACCATTTTGCTGACTTAATATGGTATCCAGCCACCTTCTATACATTTACCCTTACTCCCACAGATAAGGGTAGCTCCTGCCTCTCATCAAATAAGCATTTTTTTCAGCAGCTATAGGCTATGACAACAACCACAACTAGTCAACATTCAAAGAGCAAGTACTGTGTGGTTCCCACCCCCAAATGGAACATCAGAGATGTAATCCTTATATCCCCATAGCCAAGGCTCAGGGAACACTGTGGAAGAGGAGTGGGAAGGTAAGAGATGGAGTACTGGGAATGTTGTTTCCAGACAGTGTCTTCAGGACATGGATGTTTTACCTATGAACTGCCAACAATATGATTGCCAGCATTAGACCTGCAAAACACACACCAGTTAACACGGTAGCACGGATTGGGGAGGGAAGTTCACAAGGCCCCGCCCCTAGTTAAAGAGCTGCAAGCATTGAATGATTATCGAAGAAGGTAGGATTAGTTTTCTCTACAGAGGAGCCTGCCCATAGCTCACTCAAGACCCTAAACCCATGTATATAGATGGGCACCATTAATTGGACTCAGGAGGCTGCATATATACATATATGTGCAATTATCAAAGAAGAGGACATTAAACTGAGAGATGGATGTTGAAGGGTGGGTAGGCAGAAATGGGTGAAGTTGGAGGGGAGAGAAGGATGGCTGGACAGGATGTCAATACAGTGTACTCGCATATAAAATTCTCAAAAGATTCATGACTAAAAAAAATTGAGAATTATGGAAAAATTATCTTGAAATTAAAGAGTATGATAATCAGAAAAACAAGAATTTGGAGGATTTCTCATGGTCCTGCGGTGTGTGTGGGGGGGGGGTGCAAATTTTTCTCTCCTAATTATTCAGTTTTTGCTCTAATATCATGGTAAAAGTGTTTTCGTTCTACTGTACTGAAAGCCAGATGGTAGAAGCTTCTGAGGAGGAAAGTGCTTGCGAATAATCTTGCAGCCTTTTGATTGCCAGCTTCCGACTCCACATCTTGCCTTTTTCCACCTCCTGCAACATGGCTGCTCTGGTGAGTGGGAGGGTTGCAAGCCCAGGGTCTCAGCTCTGGAAAGCTCCCGAGTGGAAATCCACCCAGTTCAGGGCTGGCTCCACAGCCAACTGCTGGCCACTCTTGTGGCTTTAAAGGTTTAAAGTGTAAAATAGAAGCAGCAACTCCCAGCAGGGCTCCGCCACACACTCCTGGAGTCTTCTTAGCTAGAGTGGATCATGCTGACATTTTTCTTTTCACTGTTTTCCTGAGTTTTGAATGTTGAAACAGATTTTGCTTGGGATAATGGAAAGCAGACTTGGGAAACACTATTGGTTTCAAAAATCTTGATCTGAACTGCTTTTGGTGCAGAGCTAACAAAGGGATATAACGAAATAAGTGACTGGGGTTATGGAAGGTTTTGTGGAATGTCTCTAACAACATTTTCACTCTGAACTGTTTCCTTAAACGTGACATTTGCCTTTTATGAGATGGAGTCTAGCCTCTACCAAAGGCCTCCCAATAAAATATTTCCTCATTACTTGTCTTATGGCTACATTTTGGTTTTCTGATCATATGAAGTATATTCCGTAGATATCTATCATATAGTCATCTTTCTTATTTCAACCACGTATTGGAAAAAAATGGTAGAATGGTAACCAGACTACAATGAAAAAGTGTGGTTTGCTTAAACTAAAGAAATATCCAGTCCTAGCACTTAGGAGGCAGAGGCAGGCAGATCTTCGTGAGTTCAAAGCCAGCCTGATCTACAGAGTGAGTTCCAGGACAGCTGGGGCTACAGGGAGACCCTGTCTTGAAAAGACCAAAAAAAAAAAAAAAAAAAGATATATTCAGGTTCAGGGACTGGAGAGATGGCTCAGAGATTAAGAGCACTGCCTGCTCTCAGAGGCAGTTCCCAGCACCCACATGGCAGCTAACAACCATTCCTAACTCCAGTTCCAGGGGATCTGATGCCCTCTTCTGACATCTTTGGACATTGCACGACATGGGTGCACTTACATACATGCAGGCTATACATTCACGCACACAATAAAAGAATCCAGGCTCAGAAAAAATACCATGATGCATTCCTTGTTACTACAAGTACTGAAGGCCTATTGGCTGACTTCACTGGACATCTGCCCTGTGATAGTGGGCCTTTTATTATCAATCCCATTTTAGAGACCAGGACACTGAGGCCTAATGACTTGGTAACTTTTCTGGAACCCAATGGCTACTTAAAGGCTACAAAGCTGGACAGTTTCAGTTAGAATAGATATCCTTTGCCACTGTCATAGTTTGCTACACGAACACATGACTAACATTAGACATCACAGAAACAAGTTTCTTGGGAGGAATTATCAAAGATGCTGTTATTTCTTTTTCTCTACAGAATTCCTCTGACTTCACACTTTATAAACATGAGACACTAATATCCTGCTGGTGGAATGTTTCAATCATAAATGTCTCCATTTTGTCATTCGTGAATGGAGGTCTGGTCACTGTGCCAGAGCCCTGCGTGTGTGTTTGGGGTCTTTGATAGGAAACAGAGAGGTGAAACGAGAAGAATAGAGTTTTCAACGAAAGAGAAATGGGATTGAATGATTCTTTCCAGTGATTGCTAAAGCACATTTATGTCCTTTGTGAGCAGAGGGAGCTCCATAGCTTACTCTGGGCTTCTCCACTTTGGCACCCTGTGTTTACCTGTGGGAATTTTACACTGCACCTCTCACCATCGGCAAGTGGTTCAGATACATAAATGTTTTTATTTTCACCTCATCAAATCTACACGTGGAAGTAATTAGATTCCTTTGGTCATAAGGAAATCTTGTTTGGCACCATCACCTGATGTTTCTCCAAGATGATTAGCAGAAGCAATTTGCATGCCACAGGGAAGGAAAGGCTTCTTAAGGACTGTAGATGCCCAATCTTTGGGGGAGATATTTATAAACATTTTTATCATTATCATATTACTCTTATGTACCATGTGAGAGATCAAACCCAAGTCTTCACATATGTCAGGGAAGTGTTGTCCCACTGAATTTCCCCCTTAACACTAGAAATTCTTTTTATGTGATTTATAGAAATAATAAATAAGAACAATATCAACAAATAAAACAATAAGAACATTGCTTGGCAGGATGCCTAATGTACACCAGGCCTGTGTACACATTTCGCTGAAATCTATATAACCATCTCAGCAGTTACAACGCTCAGATTGTTAGCTGCAATCAGTAAATGAGGAAAATGAGAAATACTAGCCTGGAAAGGGTGTAAACAAAACTCCAGCCCAGGCTTCAGTGTCTTTAACTGCACAAGAAGCAACAGAAATTTACCACAAGAATACTGAATGAGCTGCTGACTTAGGAAATCTGTCAACTTTAAAAAATATATTTTTACTGATTCTTCAAGAATTTCATGCAATGTATTTTGATCACTTTCAGACCCCTCCCCATCTCTACTCCTTACTCTCCTCTCTGACCTCATGTCCACTATTATTACTTGTCTTTTTTGTTTTTGCAGTTCTCAGCCTCAGCCTTTAATGGCTGCGCTATCCTTCCAGCCCAGTTATTACTTGTCTTTTTTATTTTTATTTATTTATTTATTTTTTGGTCTTTTCGAGACAGGGTCTCCCTGTAGTCCCAGCTGTCCTGGAACTCACTCTGTAGACCAGGCTGGCCTTGAACTCACAAAGATCCGCCTGCCTCTGCCTCCCAAGTGCTAGGATTAAAGGTGTGCACCATCACGCTGGTAAAAGCCCCTTTGAATCTAATCTGTGTTCTCCAAATCTTCTTGGGTGTAGATCCGTCCCTGGGGGTCTGGTCAACCTACAACATGTCACACTAGCAAAGAAAACTGACTCTCCCTGTTCCAGCAGCCACCAGTTGTCAATAGGTCCTCGGCTGGGTGTTCTTGTCCCCTTCTGCCATCCATGTTGGACCCCTGTCAGGCTTGGGTTGGGCAGGGCTTGGTTTGTCACAGGTGCTGCGGGTTCATATGTCTAAATAGTCTGTGGTATACAGACAACACTGTTTCCTTGTATTCATTTACTGCCACTAGCTCTTACAATCATTCCACTCCTTCTTCCACAATGATCCCTGATTCTTGACAGGAGAGGTTGTGATATTGGCCCTAATTTAGGGCTAGCACTCTATGGTCTCTTATTGTCTACACATTGACCACATTGACAAGTTGTGAATATGTGTTAATCACTATCCACTGTGAGAGGAAACTTCTCTGGTGAGAGCTGAGAGATGAAGTGATCTTTAAGTCATTAAGAATCAGTTTAATACTATGTCTACTTAGCAGAATAATAGTAGTAGATTGTGCCCTATGGCCTGTGACTTCTCTAGTCAAAGATTCGTGGCCCTGATAACAGTGTCAGGTATGGACTCCATATTGTGAAGCGGGACTTAAATCCAATCAGAAGGTAGCTAGCTACTCCTATAATAACATTCATGCTACATTGCACTAGTGGGCTATCCTGCTGGGCCAATAGTTACTGCACCACTTAAAGATAATCTGACTTTATAATCCAGCCATGCCTTACTACTAGGGTTGGATGTAGTTTATCCCTCATGAACACATGTGTTAGAAATCTGGGCTCCAGTGTGATAATGTTCAGGTGGTGGAAGATTTAAGAGATGGGGCCAGGCCTATACCATGGGAGTTCTTCACCAGCAGGGCTTATTGTTGATCTCTGCATGTAGTTAGCTCTTTTAACAGTGGGTTGATACGATGTGTTGTCTCCCCACATGGGCTTGTTCTGATCTGCTCATAACCAAGTTCCTTTCCAGTTTCTTCATTGTTTGGATGCAAGTAGGGAAACCTTCTTCAGGACAGTGGACTAATGCTTCTTTGACATTTTATCCATCAGAATCATGAACCAAGCAACCTATTTTCTTTTTAAACTATAAAGTTTGCAATATGTATTAGTTTTCTCTCTATTGCTGTGGTACACAACATGATCAAAAGCAACTTGGAGAAGAAAGGGATTATTTGGATTGCATGTCATAATCACAGTTCATCCTTGAAAGAACTCAAGGAAGGACCCTGGAGGCAAACACAGAGCCATAGAGAAACACTGCTTACTGGCTTACTTGCTCCCCTGGCCTGTGCTCAGTCTGATTTCTTACATAACCCAGGACTACCTGCCCATGAATGGTACTACCCAGAGTGGGCTGAGCCCTTCCAAATCACACAACAATCAAGAAAATGCTTCACAGAAATGCACACAGGCCAATGTGATAGAGGAAATTCCCCAATTGAAGTTCCCTCTTCCCAGGAGCATCAAGTTGACAACTGAAGCTGTCTAGCACAGTTATCAACTTGACACACAAACAATTCGTTATTAAACTATAAACTTCACTTACTGTCCTGAAGTCTATGTTAATATTAATAGCATAATATAAAACATAGTACAACTTTAAAAGTCCTACAGTCTTAAAAAAACGTTCAAACATTTTAAAAGTTCAGTCTCTTGAAAAAGGTTCTTAACTGTGGGCTCCTATAAAATCTAAAACAAGTTACATACCATCTTATTTCAGAGGGGAAACCAGGGCATGCTTAAGCAAAATTAAAGTTCACCACATCACTGTCCGATGACTAGGATTTACTCATGATCTTCTGGCATGAACTATTTCTCCAGCCCCCAGCACACAATATTAGACTTCAGAAACAGAAAACAGAGCAAGACTCTAATGTTCCAGCCTGTAGTATCTCTTGGTACCATCTTGTCCTTGCAGTGGAACAAGCTTCTGCTCATAATACTATAAGTATAGGTAGATTTTCTTTCTTTCTTTCTTTCTTTCTTTCTTTCTTTCTTTCTTTCTTTCTTTCTTTCTTTCTTTCTTTCTTCCTTTCTTTCTGATTTTTTCATGTTATTCTACTCAGCCCACTGTCCACCATAGTTTAAATCCAACATCTAATAAAACCTTGTTCTCCAGGGGCTGCTTCATTGTTTGAAAGAATCCCAGTATAGCATTTCATGCTATTTGTGTTGCTCATATACACATGAATGTTTGGTATTATGCTCTAGTGAGCTCCCTGTGTAAGCTTCATGTCACAAAATTGTCAGAGCATTAAGGGAGAGACTAGGTAATGCCTAATTCTCAGAAGCAAACTTTCAGCACTACCAGGTCAGGTCTCTGTGGGTTCTTCTATTTCTTGTTGTCTAAGAGTTTGCATTTAAAAACCAGCCACCCTATAACTATATTAATCAATATCCTGTAAAGCCCGTGCCTACTGAGTTGTAGAATATAAGCAAATAAGTATGTGTTGAATTCTGACTTTCCCCCAGTCTTAACCAATATTTGACATGAATTTGTCTTAAATGAGGGTCAGTGAGCAAGAGGCAGACCCTGCAAAGTGTTTCAAAATATGGTTTAAAAGCAAGACATAAAAACAAGTAGAGAGGATTAAATTAAGCTAATTATATTCTATCAATTCAAGTAACTTAATATACTTTTAGCAGTTCAGATCATCGCTTGCTTATGAATTATAGCTAGCACATTCAAGTTCCAGGGAGACTAGGGTTGAACTATCAAAAAATCTTGCACTTTTGCTTATCCTTTTTCTGTCATTTGACAATTTTCCTTTATTTTAAAAAATGAAAGAATAGTCGAATACATGCAAATACAGGAAGAGCACATGCAATTTTCCACTGTTTAAGGTCAATTTTAAGCTCTCAATAAGCCTCACATCCTGTTAATGATAAAAGGTTAAAAATTCAAGTTTTGCCACTGAAGGGATAATTTTATATCGAGTTATTCCAATTTCTATACCAATCAAGAAATCCTGAAATCATATTTTAGATGTGGCATTTAATTGGTATGTTTGGCAGTAACAGAAAATTCAGCTAATCATGGCAGAAATGGCATAGGATTTATTCAATAAGGCAAGTTGTCTAGAAGCAATGAATTGGGCTGCCGAACTGTTAAAGTCGGTTCTGCACCTGAGTTGGGCTGGCTTGATGGCACAGGCTTGCAATCCCAGCTACAGAGGATGATCAAAAATTCAAGACCAGGAGCTGGAGAGATAGCCTAGCAGTTAAGAGCTCCGACTGCTCTTGCAGAGGACCCGGGTTTGATCCCCAGCACCCACATGGCAGCTGAGAACCGTCTGTAACTCCAATTCCAGGAGAACTCCAGTTCCAGGGGAATCCAACACCCTCTTCTGACCTCCGCGGCATTGCACGACATGGGTACACAGACCTGCATACAGACAGTACATTCATACACATAGAAAATAAATAAATAAAATTTTAAATAAAAAAAAAAATCAAGGCCAGTCTGAGCTACAGATCAAGCTCAAAACCAACCTAGACAGCATAGCCAGGCTCTATTGCAAAATAAAAAAAAATGACATAAAGGATGTGACTGTAGCCCAGTGGAAACGCACTTGCCTAACACACAAAAGGGCTCCAATTTGCCAAACAAACGCTGCAAAACAAAAAAGGAGCTTTAATTAACTTCCCTGCAGAGGCCTCTTTCTTCTTTTCATGGTTTTCTGATGGTTACCATAAGTTCAAGAATTCTGTCCTCTTGTACACACTGTAAAGGCAAGAAGAGCCTAGCACCTGTACTGATCATCTTAAGAGAGAAGAAAATGCTGCTGCCAAAGTCTATCCAGTAGAACAAAGGTTAGGAGATCACAGGACTGTGCTTAAATTGATCATTAGCACAGGCTAAGAACTAATAACCCCTTACCTGTGAAGTGGGTTTCTGGAATGCGTGGTTCCTCTAGATCAGAGTAAACTGAGGCTCTGGGAAACAGGATGGGAGCTATGAGGTGGGCAGCAGCCTGTGTCTAGACACCCCTGGGAAAATGCAACTTGGTAGTTAAATGACAAAAATATTTACATAAAAAAACTTACAATAGCTCTTACTAAAAAAAAAAGAGAGAGAGAAAGTTGACAATCTGTGTGAATGAACCGAGGGGAACATGGATTAAATATCCACTAAAATATACATGGTTTAGAGTGGAGAGAGATGTTCTTGGGAAAACATGCTCCTAGTTTACCAAACCCAAATGTTTAGGAAGAAAAAGTAGTCTCAGAGAGTTGACAACCTAAAGCAGTGAAAATCACTCTGTCAGAATTCAATTTGAAGTGTGGTTTACTGAAAGTTTAGAAAGCCTTGTGGTATGGCCTCTGATGAGTCAGCACCTCTGGCCACCTACAGCTTGAATGTGATCCGACCTACAATCTAAGTTCAGAACGGGAAGGATCAGGGTAGAGCAGGGGCATTGGGCTCAAGTTAATCCCTTCTTTAATTCTGACATTGTCATCCACAAACGCATAGATTTTGCTCTTCTAATATGTAATAAAAGTTGTATCACATTCTAGAAATCCCAAAAGAAAAAGTGAGAATCTGTTAAGAAGCCCATGCCTCATAGAAGGAAACAGTCAATTACAGGCTATAGCTAACTGCTGTAATGAAGCATCCCATGTGGCAACAGGAAGGGAAAGGCAGGCCTGCCTACGCCTGCCTGTGGTTGAAGTATGTTCTTCCTATCGGTGTTTATAACTATAACGCAACTACAAACAAAGGTCTCCAAGGCATCTTTCTTAAGTATTTGAAAAGCCTGTGAAAAGAAATTTAATTTACTAACTTCTAAAATTATTCATTCTCAAATCATCATCATTTGTTTTATACGAGAAGTTAGGATCCAAGAAGCCTTGGGATCTAGTCTCTCTCATCTCTTTCTCTCTCATCTCTCTCCCTCTCATTTCTCTCTCTCATCTCTCTCTCTCTTTCTCTCTCCTCATTTCTCTCTCTCTCTCTTTCTGTCAACAATATGATTGGACCAAGCCTAATGACTTTTTTTTTTTTTTTTTGTTCTTTTCAAGACAGGGTCTCCCTGTAGCCCCAGCTGTCCTGGAACTCACTCTGTAGACCAGGCTGGCCTTGAATCCACGCTGGTAAAAGCCCCTTTGAATCTAATCTGTGTTCTCCAAATCTTCTTGGGTGTAGATCCGTCCCTGCAGAAGGTCTGAGGTTTCAACCTACAACCCTGGCACACTAGCCAAAGAAAATGACTCTCCCTTCCAGCAGCCACCAGTTGTCAATAGGTCCTCGGCTGGGTGTTCTTGTCCCCTTCTGCCATCCATGTTGGACCCCTGTCAGGCTTGGGTTGGGCAGGGCTTGGTTTGTCACAGGTGCTCGGGGTCATATGTTCTAAAAAGTCTGTGGTTATATCAGACAACACGTTTTCCTTGTATTCATTTACTGCCACTAGCTCTTACAATCATTCCACTCCTTCTTCAATAATGTTCCCTGCTTCTGGACAGAGAGGTTGTGATATTGGCCAACCTAATTTTAGGGCAGCCACTCTATGTCTTCTTATTGTCTCACATTACCACATTGGACAAGTGTGGATAGTGTTTAAATCACTTCCACTGTATGAGGAAATTTTTCTGGTGAGAGCTGAGAGATGAAGTGATCTTTAAGTCATTAAGAATCAGTATACTAGTCTACTAGCAGAATACTAGAGTAGGATGTGCCCTATGGCCTGTTGACTTTCTCTAGTCAAAGATTCGGTGGCCCCCCCTGTAACAGTGTCAGGTAGGACTCCATATTGTGACAGCGGGATTTAAATCCAATCAGAAGGTAGCTAGCTACTCCTATAATAACATTCATGCTACATTGCACTAGTGGGCTATCCTGCTGGGCCAATAGTTACTGCACCACTTAAAGATAATCTGACTTTATAATCCAGCCATGCCTTACTACTAGGGTTGGATGTAGTTTATCCCTCATGAACACATGTGTTAGAAATCTGGGCTCCAGTGTGATAATGTTCAGGTGGTGGAAGATTTAAGAGATGGGGCCAGGCCTATACCATGGGAGTTCTTCACCAGCAGGGCTTATTGTTGATCTCTGCATGTAGTTAGCTCTTTTAACAGTGGGTTGATACGATGTGTTGTCTCCCCACATGGGCTTGTTCTGATCTGCTCATAACCAAGTTCCTTTCCAGTTTCTTCATTGTTTGGATGCAAGTAGGGAAACCTTCTTCAGGACAGTGGACTAATGCTTCTTTGACATTTTATCCATCAGAATCATGAACCAAGCAACCTATTTTCTTTTTAAACTATAAAAGTTTGCAATATGTATTAGTTTTCTCTCTATTGCTGTGGTACACAACCATGATCAAAAGCAACTTGGAAAGGAAATGGTTTATTTGGATTGACACATCCAAATCACAGTTCATCCTTGAAAGAACTCAAGGAAGGACCCTGGAGGCAAACACAGAGCGTAGCAGAAACATGAACTTACTGGCTTAATGCTCCCCGGGCCTGTTGCTCAGTCTGATTTCTTACATAACCCAGGACTACCTGCCCATGAATAATGGTACTACCCAGAGTGGGCTGAGCCCTTCCAAATCACACAACAATCAAGAAATGCTTTCCAGGAAAAGGGACACATCAGGCCAATGCGGATAGAGGAAAGTCCCCCATTGAAGTTCCTCGTCCCAGGAGCTGTTTCAAGGTGACAACTGAAGCTGGCGAGCACAGGGAGCAACGGGACACTACAACACTAAGGCGGTATGGAAACGACAAACGTCACTGACGGCGCCGGAAGTCGATGTGAGAGGAAGAGCAGAAGAGAAACACAGAGGAACACGGGGGAAACAGCGACAGGCTGAAAACCTAACGTAGGCAAACAGGGGAAAGGCAAGGCGCGGGAAAAGGATAGGCTGAAAACGTGGGGGCGCAGAGAATCTAAAAGACAAGTTAATAACCATGGTTATTTCCAGAGGGGAAACCAGGGCTGGCTTAAGCAAAACTTAAGTTCACACATCACATGTCCGATGACTAGCGATTACTCATGATCTTCTGGCCATGAAACATTTCCTCCAGCCCCAGCACACAATATTAGACTTCAGAAACAGAAAACAGAGCAAGACTCTAATGTTCCAGCCTGTAGTATCTCTTGGTACCATCTTGTCCTTGCAGTGGAACAAGCTTCTGCTCATAATACTAAATAAGGATTGGTGATGTTCTTTCTTTCTTTCTTTCTTTCTTTTCTTTCTTTCTTTCTTTCTTTCTTTCTTTCTTTCTTTCTTCTTCCTTCTCTTTCTGATTTTTTATGTTATTCTACTCAGCCCACTGTCCACCATAGTTTAAATCCAACATCTAATAAAACCTTGTTCTCCAGGGGCTGCTTCATTGTTTGAAAGAATCCCAGTATAGCATTTCATGCTATTTGTGTTGCTCATATACACATGAGTGTTTGGTATTATGCTCTAGTGAGCTCCCTGTGCAAGCTTCATGTCACAAAATTGTCAGAGCATTAAGGGAGAGACTAGTTAATGCTAATTTCCTCAGAAGCAAAATCTTCCGCACTACCGGTCAGGTCTCTGTGGGTTCTTCTATTTCTTGTTGTCTAAGAGTTTGCATTTAAAAACCAGCCACCCTATAACTATATTAATCAATATCCTGTAAAGCCCGTGCCTACTGAGTTGTAGAATATAAGCAAATAAGTATGTGTTGAATTCTGACTTTCCCCCAGTCTTAACCAATATTTGACATGAATTTGTCTTAAATGAGGGTCAGTGAGCAAGAGGCAGACCCTGCAAAGTGTTTCAAAATATGGTTTAAAAGCAAGACATAAAAACAAGTAGAGAAGCTGTCCTGGAACTCACTCTGTAGACCAGGCTGGCCTTGAACTCACAAAGATCCGCCTGCCTCTGCCTCCCAAGTGCTAGGATTAAAGGCGTGCACCACCACGCCCGGCTACCTAATGACTTTTAATAGCAAAGAAGTAAGCAATACCCTGTGCTATGAATCCATGAAACTCAAATCACCTGTGAGTTTAGCAGTCCTGCACCAAACTCCAAAAAACCAAGACTGGTATAACCACAAGCCTCTTAATCCAGGTTATGGCCCTTTATCAAAAACTGTCCCAAATATAACTTCTTTGAGTGCTCGTCTGATGTAATGGTTCAAAGGCTAGAGATCCAAAATGCTAGTTCAATCCTAAGCCACCAACCAGACCTGTTTGAAAGTAGGAAAGCTGGTCTTTCTCTGCTTGTAAATGCTATTCCTAGTGCTCCTAAACAACTGTTACAAAGTTTTCTTTGGGATTTAACTAAGATTCCTGGGGATTTAAGATACCAACTGCCAGATTGTTAAACTACATTGTTTATAGTGATTATGATTACGAGATCTAATAATAAATACTTGCATATACCTGGAACAGAGCCCAAATACTACTGTTTCCCAAGAAAGCCTCAGTGCACAGCCACAGCTCTTCAGAAAGCTGTACACAGGAAAATCTGAAGCCAGTATGGATCCACAGACTGGTGGCTACATGCTGACATGCCAATCCAGTTCTCCCTAGACCTCCCCCAACAGTTGAGAAAATAAGAAAAGAAAAACAGCTATCTTAATTGTATCTTTTCATTACTGTTCCCTTGAATAGTCTGACTGTATAAAAATACTGCATCTCTGATTGCATTAGGCACCCTACAAGTCAAGAAATAATTGCAGTCAGAAGTGACTCATAAATGCTACTGCCCATGGCACGATTCATTCCTTCGTGCCATTATAACCTTAAAGACTGAATTGCAGCCAATCTCATTATGTTTCGGTCTGTCCATGGATGGTCAGCTCAAATGCTCAAAGCCTCTTTCTGGCTAATGAGGCCAAGGTCAAAGTCTGATTCATTGTGGGCCAGTTACCTCTCCTGAGCTGCCAGGTCACATCCCACAATGGGGTCAAAGTTCCCAGGAGCCAAGTTCTTCTTACTATTCAGAATGCAATTCCAGGAACATCTGCTCTAGTCACTAGTTCTGTTACGGGCAGCATGAGTACCACTTCAGTCCAAACTTCCTTGTCTCTGGAACCTACAGCCCATAATGCTCTTCTGCCCATAAAGGTTGCTGATAGCTTTATTTCAAGCAAGGGGAAAAATGTTTTTATATCTTTTGGTGACAAACTTAACACTCAAGGCTCCATTCAGTGTATGATTTTCCCTTCCATAGTCAACCAAAGGTTTTCATTGTAAAATGTCTCTTACCAGGAAAGATGATAAGGAGAGTGAAAATTATCTGACAATAGGTAATTTTCTGTTTGGAGTCAACAGAGGCTAAACTTCCTAAAGAAATATTTGGTGTACTAAAATACAAAAATGTACAGATGAAAGCCGGATGAATTTTTTAAAGATCTTCAAATTCTGGGAGCATTAGGTGTGCTTTATGCATGACAAAGGGGTAACCTACATCCCAACCTAACACCAAGCAGTACACAAGGCAAATGTTTACAAACTGTGCTGGATTGTTTAATCCAAACCTTTCCCTCCTGCCTCAGGATTGTATGTCTACATGAAGTTCAAAAGGCTTTTTAAGATAAGGCAGGCCAGCAAGCACCTGAGAGCCAACGAGAAGAGTGTTTGCTTGTAAACCTGATACAGACTGATTTACTGATAGCCAATCCACAGCCTGAAAGTGATGAAAGACACTCTAGCAGGGAAAAGTGTCAGAACAATCCCTGAAAACGACCCCTGGCAGAAGTCAGAGGGAGAAACACAAGAATAAGACCCATGTTATAACACTCTACCGTGTCCACCCCACAGTTCCTGACTGCTTGTTGAGCTTGGAGTTGAAGAATGCGCCCTCCTAGCGTCTCTGATTTTCATTTGTTAGCTTGATGAGTGGTCTAACAAGCCCTCACTGAGTCACAAGGTTGGTCCCTGGCTGTCAGACCAGGTTTCTTCATACTTCCTTTAGTCGATTGCTTCCTAAGGAGAGAACATATTTTACATTATTTTAATTTTTCATAGCTATTTCAATATAATTACCATACAGTTAATTGTTCATAATTAAGAAATGAACAGGTCTGGGAGGGAGTAGCTCAGTGTGGAGTGCTGGTGTGTGTAGCCCATCCCTTAGCATCCACCCACAGACAATAGTTCCCCAGGAAGGAGCAGGATCCCAAGAGTGTGCCCACCCCCATCCATGACTGACTATTGACAGTCCCGGCCTTGTACACGCCCAGTGCAGGGAGCTAAAACTGCTGGTTATACAGGAAATAACCAGAAGATAACGTTTCCTGGAATGTCTCCAGCTGGTTCATTCTGCCTCTTCTTTCAAGAAGTTTCCTGAGTTTGGGAAGGGAAGGTGTGCATGCCCTATTTAGGGCTGAGCACTTAAAATTCACCTATTCTAGCATATTGAGAGGCCATGAATCATGGTGCTCACCACTGCTCAGGGCAAAAGGAAGCTTCTCTGACCAGGGTTCAGAGCATTCCTTGATGCTGGGCCATCGGCCATGTGCCGGTGGTTCTCTGAGCCTCTAGGCTGTTTTCATGTCACTATTCTTTAAACCTACTCAAGAGGCAGATAATGTTAATCTTATTTTACAGAGAAAGCCACAGAAACTCCTCTAAATTAAATAATTCAGTCATAAGGAGAGTCTTTGACCCAGGGTCATTTGTCTCCAAAGCTTTGTCTTTTAAGACTAAATACTGCTCTCCCCAAGCGAAGGTCTGTGAAAAACATATCATAGGGACTATTTGAAATAACTTGATATTTAAGAGTGATAGAAATACTTTCTTTTCTTTTAAAAATTATTCAAACTATTTTTTGACCAATGAAAATTAGTCATACATACACCACCTGCATCATTTCTTTTTGTAAGGATTAAACAATTTTTTTTTTTTTTTGGTCTTTTCAAGACAGGGTCTCCCTGTGGCCCCAACTGTTCTGGAATTCACTCTGTAGATCAGGCTGGCCTTGAACTCACAAAGATCCGCCTGCCTCTGCCTCCGGAGTGCTAGGATTAAAGGCGTGCGTCACCGTCACCATGCCCAGTTAAACAATTGTCATAAAAAATAAAAGTCCAAAGGAAAAAGAAATCCAAAGAGATGGAAACAAAATCCAGAAACTTAATAACAAGAAGATAAATAAGCAAAACTCTACTGTAACAAAGGACCTCGGCATCCAAACTTAAAGCAATAATTGAGTTTGTATTGAAAAAATACTTTTTCTTATAGCCCTGAACAAGAGTATGTATGTACCTGTACTTGCAGACCAGGAATTCAAGCCAAGATATAAAATTCTGGTATCTAGATTATTGGAAGTGATACTTGGGAATATGAAGCAGAGACAAGTTTACCTCACTCTCTCCCTATCATAAAACTCCCTGGAGCAATCATTATCTCAGAACTCTTTTGAAAATGAAGATGAGAATGATGTACTCCAGCTTGGGTTTTCTACAACAGAACACAAGGTCCAGTTAGAGTCACCACTCATGATGGTCTCATACCTTTTCAGGGGATAGCACAGGTGTTACCTGCAGGTCTCTGACTCTAGCCATTTAAGATATAGTGCAAACCCTTTCTACATGGAGCAGAGCCTGGGGCTCAGCCATGGTCCTCATCAACACATGTCTAGTTTCTCTGTTAGTCCCAACTGAAACTTCCAGAATATAAAACTGCCTGTTTGTAGCCACACCCAGGAAACTGTGAGGGAATGGTGAAACATTTAGCTGGATGGACTGTGATCTGGGGTGCTGCCATCTTTGCTGGAAAAAAATCTCAATTCAAGAACAGGACAGCTTGTAGCAGTTTTTGTTTGTTTCAAAAAAGCGCATTTATTTCTTCCTGACAGTGACATTGCATTGAATGAGTTTAGGGAACTGTTATTTTTTTTTTCTCTGCTCATTTCAAGGATAGTTTACTAAGAAGACAATTCTGAGCAACAGTGGCCTGTGTAAGGAAACAGTCACTTACAGCACAATCTGCCTCTGTAATTTCTGCAAGCACTGAGGAGATAAGTAGAGATGTTAACCTTTGCTCCTCCTACAGGGCTGCTTATGTGCTTACTTGAGAGCAAGATGTGGACACTAGCTATATCTGCACATGTGAGTGGAGGATTAGAGAGAATAAAGGTACACTGGGAATTAAGCAACATGACATTTACATAACAACCGTTTATGACTTTGGGGGATGAAAAACAATAGACAGAATTCTCAGCACAGGGCTGAGGTTTCCAGTGCAGGATTCCCAGGGCCATTAATGAAAATCGTGTGGCGCAGAGTTGTCACATCTGCTGAGAACTTCACCCGAAGTATCCTCATTCTGCAAACTTTAGAGCTCACAAACCCTGGATTTTATTAGCATGCTCTTTCCTGGGCGCCAAACCTTGCCTTGTTCTTTTACTCTTGTCTGTCAGATAGTGCACCTTTCCTTTTACTTTGTTTTGTCTCCCTCCGGTGATTTCTGGGCCATAAAAAGAAAGGGCAAGGGGCAAAGGGGAAACAAAAGGAATGGCAGCAATCGGCTTCATCGGATCCACATCAGCAGTGTGCTGCTACCCCTGGTAGGAAGGCCCACTTGAATCGGGGGGTTTTGATGGTGTGACAGTTAAGTCGCCATCCTTCCCACTACCAGAAGTAGGTTTGTCAGGAGAACATAATGCCTTCAGAGTCCATCTTGTGGAGGCCTCAGGGAGAGCTCAGGGTGTGGTGTGGCACTCTGCAGCATTTAAACACTGTCCACCTGTGAGCCTATGTGCACGGTCTGGGGACAGAGCCCTGAACGGCCCTAGAAGACATAGGACGGTTCTTATAAAACAGCTTATCTTGGTACCATGTGCTTTGAAAACAAAGAGCACTATTTAGCTCGCTCTCCTTCCCTTGAAATCCGTATCTCTCATCACTGCGATGCCTCAAGTTGCACTTCTCACGTGGGCACACCCAGGCTGCGACAATGGGGAAGGCTGCAGAGAACTTAATCCTATCACCCATTCTGGGCCCTGGCTCACAGACAAGGAGAAAACTCCCTCTCAGGATCTGAAATGCTTTTCTTTTTCCTGGTAAGTTCAGCTCAGCACCAGGAGTTACAGCCAAGGTTTTTCTTTGGTTTCTTTGGTTTTTTTTAGCATATGTTAAGGCCACAGTCAGACAACTCATTGTTCCCAATGCAAAAGTGCACTGAGATAAAGTCCTTATTTTTTTTTTCTTTTTCTTAAAACCTTTTATTCAAGTTTTTTTTTTTCATGAAATGTGATTAAGAAATAAAAACATCCACTCATTCCTTTTTCTTCCTTTAACAATATCACAAATTCATGATCTATCTCGCAAAGCCAAAAGGAAGATCACATAGAAAAGAGGCAAAATTCTATAATGGAACAAAGAATGGGTTAAAATAAAAAAAGAAAACCTTTTAGACTATCCAAGGGATTAAGTAACACCTATCACTTGCCTGGTGAATGGAACCCCCAGAGAACTGGCAGGTTCTGGGCCTTTTCTACAATTTTCTAGGGAGGAAGTTTCTAAATTCCCAACTTCTGGTTCACAATATTAAAAAAGAAGGAAAAGGCTGGTGTGTAGCCCCCTGGCAGAGCACTAGCCTCGAATGTCCCAGGCCCTGGCTTCTTTCCTAGCATGGCGGCCGAGAACTGTCTGAAACTCCCAATTCCAGGAGAACTCCAGTTCCAGGGGAATCCGACACCCTCTTCTGACCTCCGCGGCATTGCACTACACGGGTGCACAAACCTACATGCAGACAGTACATTCATACACATACAGAAATAAATAAAATAAAAAAACAAACAAAGAAAATGAGGACTGTGGAGGAGGCTCGGTGGCTAAAAGTGTTGCCAATGCAACATGGCGCCCCGAGAACCCCAGAGGAGAGGACCAACTCCGGAAAGCTGCCATCTGACTGTCACATGCATCATGTGGTATGTACATGTATGTACTTTCACCTGAATCATACACACACACACACATAACATACATAGACACACACTAGAGAGAGAGAGAGAGAGAGAGAGTAATGATGAAAATTTAAAAAATTTTCAAGAAACATAATGAAATAACATTTCTGATAAGCATTCCTTCTAAAAACAAAAAGGGTCGTGGGGCATCCAGACTCTGGTACACAGTAGAGCTCTTTTCTGCCAGAAGAGCTTGTTTCTTTCCTGATAAACCCATTGGTTAGCATTTATGTGGAATAAGAATTTACAGATTTTTTTTTTTACTGAATCTGCAGTAAAGTAATATTTTCAAAAAGCAAATCTATTTAGTAGGCCATCACACTGAACAGCCTTCCAAGAGGCCAATGTGTTTGATGTCGAGCCTGATGGGAGGCCATGGTTAAACGTGCACCTGCTGTATAGCCTGATGTTCCCACAAGTCACAAGCTCAACTGTGCTGCTCTTCTTTTGTTTCCCCTTCAGGAAAATGATGAGAACAACCTGTAGCATGTGGAAGCATTTCCACCATGAGTTCTTCTAGGGGTGTGGGGGGGTGATTTGCAAATTCTGTCAGAGGAAACAGGCATTTTCAAATGCTACTACTATGTTCAAATGCATCCTTGTGTGTCAGAAGTGTCATGCAGATGTTACCGAAAAATCTTCCAAGGCTGCAAATGAGAAAGCTTGGAAAAGAAAAGAAGCTAGTTCTGCAGCCCGAGTTCCAGATACACCGAAAGACCTTCCAACACTGAGTCTTCTGTACCATCAGCCTCATCCCAAAGGCTTGCTCAGTTGTCCTCCAATGGCACATCTTGCAAGCATCTGTCTTCCAGAAAGAAAGGCTGCAACAGGAACATTTGTAGACAAGATGACACCTGGTGAGGGGATGGAGCACAAACAAGTTCACGCAAGCGCCTCTATTTCCTTGGACATGTCTTTGTCAAAGTTGCAGGGAGGCTTGCAACACTGAGACAAGGGGGCAACGGCCCCCTTGGGGGCTTTGGAGTGGGTCTCTGAGCATTTGAACATGAATGGGTGGTGATGTGGGGGAACAGGAAGACAACATCACTGGAAATGCCAGATTTATGGTTAGGCAGACAATGCCACAGAGGAACAGAATTATCCAATTTTATAAGAATGGATCTTTAGCTCATTTTATAATAGAAGAACACAATAGGACAAGGGAAAATCCATTACAGGGTATATCAGTTCACCAAGAAAAGATGAAAAAAACTTGTGTTTATTCACTGATGATCAAACAGAATTAAAGTCACATGCAGCACTCTGCACGGACAGGGAGCCACACATCATTGTATAGCAATAGAATCTTCTCCAGGATATTAAAGGAGTTGTTTCCCAACAGATCTATGGAAGAAGAAAAAAGCAGTAAAAAAATGAAACTAATAGCTGTCTTCTTCTTGCAGAAAGAAAAATATAGTTCAAGTAAAAACTAATAAAGCTGTATCTATCTTCTGAACACCAGAGAACCCTCTGTAAGAGACATTTTTTATTAATCGTCTCAATAAATGAACCGATCATTTCTTCTGTGTGTTTGGCTGTTTTAGACTTGAAGGGGATTTTAATTTCTGAGTGAAACTGAAACAGAGAGAGTATTACTATCTGGGAAATAGCTTTCTGTGAGCTCTCCCATGCTGCTAGTCAGATTCAAACACAGAGCTGGAGAAGGATGGATCTCAGTCTCCTTTTCCTCTTCCTCTCTATGGATGGCAGCGGAATAGGAACATGTACAAAGCTTACACAGGAAAAGTTACTTCTGACTTAAAAAACCGAGACTCTCTTTAGGACTGAACTATATTAACACAGTCTTGTTTTCTGAGAATATAACCGTGATGGTTAAAAATGCAGCATGTTGTCCTGGGGGTTACATGGATTGCCACAATTAACTCTCAACACAATCCTCTGGGATACCTATGCATGTTATGGTTTTAATTGTAGCTTAGGAGAACCAAAGTCACCAACTTGAGAGATACCAGGACACCGTTGTTTGCACTCATGCTGCTGCAGGTAAGTTGTAGGTAGCATCCCTACTACGGTCAGAGTGAACATCCCTAGACCGCCCAGAGTAGGATGATCAGCAAGCCCCAGCCCCATGGCATATTTCTTATCCCCTCTATTTCTTACAGTAGATAAAATAACCTGGCATATGTATGCAAAAATGTTTACCAAATGAAAACAAAATAAGCTACTCGCTAAAGGAGAGCTACTTACTGCCCAAAGGGAGCTTGGTTCTCTAGAAGTTTACAAACTTTATACAAAGGAAGTGTGAGAAGTGAAGGGACCTGTAAACCATTGTTCAGAAGACTCAGGAGATGAAGTTTCACCCAAGCTGATGCTTGTTCCCCTGTCTTCTCCTACTTCTTTCTCAATCTCCCTGTGTTCTCTTATCTACTTGGTGCAGAGGGCAACACAGCAAACAGACAAAGTCACATCCCTCAAATCGTGTGGATGGCATATTCAAGCCAATGTATGTCTGTGTCCCATAATTTAGCTCAGGAAAAATGATCTCAGCAGCAGACATGCCCGAGGGTGAAGCAATTCATAACACGTACAGCATATAGCATATGCAGTGAACATACTAACCATAGTGTCCGAGCACAAAATTGCTTACGGAATCCACATGCCAATATGATCATTCATAAGCAAACCGAGTCATGTCAAATGCACCTATATTAAAATAAGGGGCTAAACTCAAATTTGCAAACCTACCAATTTCATTCAAAAATCTATCTTTTAATTTTTTTAATTTCAAAAATTTTAAAAATCTTTTAAAAATAAGATCTAATGCTCTCATATCTAGTGTATCATGCTAGATAGCATCATCTAACCCAGTTTGGTACTTTTTTGTTCTCTAATTTGCATTTAACCTTCCTGGTAAGGAATTTCCTTTTGTCCACATATAAATCATGATAATAAATCAGGACATTGGTATGCCAGGTTTCTATAAAGCTCTCTTTTATCTGCATCAAGTCTACACGACGGCCTGTTTTAAAGGTTTAACCTTGGCCCTGAAGCACCAAACTTCCCTTCCAAAATAATTTTAATATACTCCCCAATATTGGCTTTAGACTTTTAGCCTGTATACTCATTACTTTGTACAGATGTGTGAGCTAGACCATACTAATGTATTCTTTTTGGAGTGATTTCCAATAGCGGCCCCTTTATTTTAAGTACTTTTGTCCTTTTCTCTGAGGATTCCACCCGTCTATCAATGAATGCCCAGACAAAGCCCATCTTCTTCTGGAAAGCATTTGAGCTAGTCTCACCAGTTGCCATCTCCCCTCATCCTGAGCAGTCAAACTATTAGGAACCTCTACTAGTGCTTTTCAGTGGCTGCCTGGCTGGCCACAGCCTGAATTCTGACCAAATCCCATCTCTTGGTGACTGTTTCTCACCTCATAGGTTGCAGTTAGGACTTCTTTCTGTCACTTTTGTCTTTACTCCCCCCTAGAATTTGAGGAAAAGCATCTTGTGGAAGTGAAGTGGGAAATGTTAAGGCCATTTGGTTTAGTAGTAAATAATATACTAACTTTTAGTGATGCCATATTAATCCATCAGTGGTAGGCACAGCATCTCCAAGGACCTCAAGACTGAGACCTCCCTGATGACACTGAAAGGGACATACTGGGTGGAAGATAAGTTTTTTTTTTTAATTTTCTGAAGCAAGTTCTGGTTGCAAAGATTCACCCTGGCTTCTGAATTTTAAAATTCAGAAAACATTTATCCATACTTCTAAATTTTGTAATTTTCATAGAATATAGTTTGATGGTATTTAGGTCCCCTCCCCTGGTTGTATCTCCCTGCTACTGTTTCCCACTCAATTTCTCAATTTAATGTCATCATATGTGTGTGTGCGTGTGTGTGTGTGTGTGTGTGTGTGTGTGTGTGTGT
>VZQC01002773.1:623602-699781 GCA_009823505.1 Rhizomys pruinosus
TGTATGTGTATGAATGTACTGTCTGCATGCAAGTCTGTGCACCCGTGTCGTGCAATGCCGCAGAGTTCAGAAGAGGGTCTCGGATTCCCCTGGAACTGGAGTTCTCCTGGAATTGGAGCTTCAGACGGTTCTCAGCCGCCATGTGGGTGCTGGGGATCGAACCCGGGTCCTCTGTAAGAGCAGTCCGCGCTCTTAACCGCTAGGCCATCACTCCAGCCCAAGGCAGGAGAATTATTAACTAACATTATTAACTCTGACAACATGGTGCGGCGTACCACTGCAACGTGGAAGTTGTAAGCTGGTTCAAAGGTTTACCAAGTACAGCAGGGTGAGGTAGTGTATACCTATAATTTAGCATTTAGGAAAGTAGGACTAGAGTTGGCAGGTTTGGGCCAGGCAGGGCTACACAGAGAGAGATCCTGCCTCAAAACCAGCAATAATAAGCATGCAAGCAAGTAAGCTAAAATTCATTACGTTAAAATAATAAGCATGCAAGCAAGTAAGCTAAAATTCATTACGTTAAAATAAAACCTTTTCAGACTCTGGTTTCTGCCCTGTGGGCTGTGACATTAGCTAGCTAATTATCCTAATCCACCTTTTTTCAACTCTGTGAAAATGTTCCATGAAACCTGGGGGCTGGAGTAGAAAGTTAAACAGCAGAGATGCTAAGAACACTTGTTTTCCTTTTACATTTTCTTCCATGTGAAAGCAACAGGAATCATTCACAAGTGATGGATGGAGGAGTTGAGAGTTCTTTAGTTGCCACATGCTTCTTTTGAAGAGAAAAACACAGGACAGTTTACCACAGAGCAGAAAGGGGACACTGGACCTCCTTCCTTCTCACAGTTTCAAAGCCTCATGCTACCAGGAGTCTCACAGGAACTCTAACTCACTACAGAGCTGGTTTCTGGAGCCTTTCTCTTCCCCAGGGCATGTCTTCTGGTCTCTTTCTTCCATCTTTCCTGCTCACACTCTTCTCCTTATGCATTTGAAGCCATGGTGCAAGGTAGCAAGACAAAGGGTAGAGGACCTGCTTCATGAAGTGGAACAATGTGTTGTGTTAAGAACTGCAGATGCAGAGAGGCAGCCTCAGGAAGCTGTAGTTATCTAACTTTGTGGCAAAGTCTTGCACACTGCATTATTCCATGACAATTTTAATTATTTTAATCAGAGTGAAAAGGGTGAGCTATGGGACCAGAGGTGACTATTTACCACAGCCACATGGACCATGACCCTTTTTCAATTGGGGTAGAACTGAAGAGAAAACAGGCTACTTAATAAGAAATGAATATTGGGTTTGTTTTGCTTATAGTATTGACTGTTTGAGATAATAGTGGTAAGGGTTTGTAGAGTTAGAAAGGTAAAAAGGGAATAAAATTTTGTTTTTTACATTAAAATAAGCATATGCTTAATAAAATTAATAAAAATTACTGTCTTAAGTGAAATTACCTATTATTAAAAAACAATGAAAGTAGGAATGGAAACACTGCACATGAAAATAGATGGTGGCTCCTGGCTCCCACCACGGCCAGCGTGGAAGGAGCTCACACATGGTCACTCCATCAGAACAATAAATAAAAAGCTGGAATCACTTGCAAACCAACCACACTTCTGAGGGCATTAGAGAAGTGAATTCACAAGGAAGGCTGCTGCCCCCAAACTAGAGAGACTGGCAGGGGGATGCAGAGACCCACAGGCTAGACCAGAGCAAAAGCCCATAGCCAGGAATTACCATGGAAACCAATACTTGACAAGAAAATCAGAACTGTAAACTACAAAGTGCTGGAGAGGTGTTCAGTGTAAATGAGCTTGAAGGTGAGAAATGTTGGGGGTTGCAGTCAGGGAGCCCCCGTATTTGAATATTATACTTCTATGACCTCTATGATCTCAACAAATATTCACTGTGAATCTCAGAAAATAAACCTAAAGCAAAACAACATTGTCAACATAAGCCTGCATCATGGGGTGGGGGGGCATTTAATAATATATCAAGGCACCCAGTTCTTCCTAACAAGGCCTGTGATCAGGAAGAATTCTCTTATCAAAGCCTATGAAATTTATAGTCCAATCTGTGCCAGAAAAGAAAGGTATCCAACCTCTGTCCCTTTAAGTTTTCCATGCGGGGGGGGGGGCGCAATATTTCAGGGCCTTTGGCCATCCTTCCCACTAAGGAGAGAGAGGATTGAGATGCACTGGGGTTAGTCAAAGGCTGGGGGCACAGGCTCAGGAAGAGGCCTAGTCATAATTCCCATCCTTATGATGATTTCCTGACACCTTACATTGTATTATTAAAGGCATAGTTGCCTAGTATCTCAAATATATCTTTTAAGAAAATATGACAAGGCACTGTAAGAGGCCAAGCACATAATTCAAGGATACTGAACAAGGTATCAGAACCAGTTTGCTATGGCAGGCATGTTGTAATTATCAGAGCAGGAATGTTAAAGAGCAATGATTGATATGCACTGAGGTTTAACAGAAAGAGTAAGAAGCATACAAAAAGAGTAGGCAGCATGAGCAATGAAGAGAAAACCTAAAAAGAAATAAAAGTTTAAAGATTAAACAATGGTACAGAAATAAAGAGCACTTTGATGGGGGTACTGCTACTGTACTGAGCACAGCTGAGGAAACATCACCCAAGATGACATGGAGATAGAAAGCTCCGGAAATAAGAAAGAACAAAAACTGAAATAAAATCAGATGAGGATTATCAACAACAAAAGGTGTGGCACGTATATAAGGAAAGTACCACAAGGAGAAGAGAAGCTATATTTAAAATTTTTAATTGTAGTTTTTAATTTGATGTATATAAGTATTACCTGCATGTATGTAAGTGTACCCATGTTGGATGATGCCTACAGAGATATTGGATTATGCCCACAGAGATGTTGGATGATGCCCACAGAGATGTTGGATGATGCCCACAGAGATATTGGATGATGCCCACAGAGATGTTGGATGATGCCCACAGAGATGTTGGATGATGCCCACAGAGATCAGGAAAGTGCGTTGGATCCCCTGCTACCAGAGTTACGATGGTTGTTAGCCACCATATGGGTGCTGGGAATTGAACCCAGGTCCTCTGTAAGAGCAGCCAGTGCTCTTAACTGTTGAGCCATCTCTCCAGTCTTCAGAAGCAATATTTAAACAAAGGTGACTGAGATTTTTTTTTCCCAAATTAATGTCAGGAACCAAACCACAGACCCATAAAGCTTTGAAAAAGCCTAGTGTCAAATCAGTTCGGCCTCAGAATCTCTAACTCCAACCTCAGAAAATCAAAAAGGAAAAAAAATCATGAAAGAAAGCAGAGAAAAAAATTCCTTCTTATAGAGGAGGAAATAAAATCACATCTGATGTCTTCTCAGAAGTCAAGATAGGAAGAAGAAAGTGATATTACAGGTTTAAAGCTGAGAGAAAAACCCACTGACCTAGATTTTGAAATTCTGTAAAATTATCTTTCAAAAGGAGAAGCCGATTTTTCAGACAAAAATTGAATTAGTTGCTTCAAAAAGACAGATTGTGCAAGAAATACTAGAGCAAGCTCTTCAGAGAGGAGGAAAATTATGTAGATCAGAATCTAAACTCTACAAAGAAGGGAGGAAAATAAAAACTCACTTTTCTTATTAAAAATATTTATGTGTATACATATTCTCTTGAACAGATATATGTGCACCACATGCATGACTGGTGGCTGGCAGAGGTCAGAAGAGGCAGCAGCATCCTGTGGAACTGGCATTTTGAATGGCGTGAGTCTCTGTGGAGGTGCTGGGAACCTAAGCCCTCTGTAAAATCAGCAAGTGTTCTTAACCACTAAACCATCTCCTCAGCCCCAAATTTTCTTATTTTTTTCTTTTGAGTGGGAAACATCGAAACCTCTCTATCAAGAAAGGAGCAGAACCGGCAGGCAGAGACTCTGTTAAGGTTAAAAATCAACAGCATCACCAGGCAACTGGAGGCAGCTGACTCTTACAGACTGGTCATCCAACAATCATCAGGTCACACATCCATCTGAGGCTTACACAGAACACTCACCAAAGGTGCCCAGATTCTGGGTCACAGACCACACCTGAGGAAATTCAAAAGAACAACAAATTTTTTAGTCATTCCATCAGGCTTAGGTGGAATTAAACTAGAAACCAACAATAAAAGATAAGGAAATCTTAGACCGTTTGTAGGCGATCAAGTGGTTAACAGAAGAATTCTTATCCTAAATTATAAAATATTTCTATAACAGATTAAAATGAATATATCACATCAAAATTTGTGGGCTACAGCAAGAAACAATGCTTAGATTATAACATTTAATGTATATACTAGGAAAAAACAAAAAGAGGATAATGGCCCCTGTTTCTAATCCCAATAATTTGTTGGCCAAAGTTAAGGAAAGAAGAACTAGTAAGCCAAGGCTACATAGGAAGATTTTTATCTTAAACAAACAAACAAATGAACAAACAAAAGATGACCTGAAATCTTTCATCTATATGCCATATTTAAAGACTAAGAAAATAGAGAAAAAAATCTAAGTCATGAGAAAAAAATGAAATAAAACCAGAGAAGAAATCAATAAAATTGAGTAGAAGATCACTAGAGAAAAACGAGTGACTCCAAAAGCTGGTTCTTTGAAAGATCAATGAAATGAATATGCTTTTAATCGGACTAAGAATAAAAGGAGGAGACACACATCACTGACATGAGAAATAAAAGAACATCATTACAGTTGGGAGATGTTAATGTAGTACTATATTATGAACGACTTCCAAGTTGCAATAACATAGGTTGAATTGTCCAGTTCCTTGAGAGATACACGCTACAAAAACTCTCAAGGAAGGAAGTACACGATCAATATTTGTGCACATTTTAAGACATATTTAATGAAGAGTGAGTGCCAATGGGAACTAAACCTCACAGCCACTATGTTCTGAGTGTGGTTTCTTCTTAGAGCCTGTACAGGAGTTTAATTCCCAGTGTCAAGTCGTATGTTAATGTGCCAAGAAGATGGAAGCTTGACTGTGTTGTTTAGAGCTGGGGCCTCTACGAAGGGACAAACTTAAGTAGATCTTAGGATGGAGCCCCGTGATTGATTTTTGGTGACTTTCTAAGAAGGAGAGAGACTACCTAGAGACACATGCATATTCCCACCAGGAAATGACACAGCCAAGGCAGACCTTTGGCTGCACCTACATTCATTTGTACATTCAAGCTTCAAACAGTGAATCTAAACATCCCCATGTTATTTGTAAAGTATCCCGCCTCAGGTATTTCATTATACTTTCAAGAAGCTAAGAGAATAGCTTTAATTTAAGAAAAGAACCAGTGAGACATTATGTCTTACATACAACAAGAAAATTTGGGTAATCATTCATACTTCCAACATGAAGGTGAAAATTTAGTCAGTACTCACCATTGGTTCTTCCTCTGCAGATATACAGGATCTAGTTTTATTGCACCAGACCAGAAATATACTGTTCAAGCTTTGCGTCAGTGCAAGCATTAAGACTAGAAAGCAATGGGACCTGGGATGATGTCTCATTCAACAAACAGCTTGCCATACAATCATGAGAACCCGGGTCTGGGTCTCTAGGATGCAAGCAAAAATTAAGGCCAAGTAGTGCAAAGCTCTAATCCTAAAGTTGGACAGGTGGAGACAGGAAGATCCCTGGAGCTCACTGACCCACCAGTCTTGCTGAAGCAATGAACTCTCGGCTCATTAGGAGATCCTGTCTCAAAAAATAAGGACGATAATTGATGTCAACCTCTGTCTTTCCATGCAAGGGTGCCAATGAGCTTGCATCCCTTCACGCATATACAAATGTGTGCACACAGCACACCCATACAAAGTGTTTAAATCATCCATGTATATGTACAAGCATATATAAGTAATACATACATACATGCATATAATAAAGCTTGGCTAGGAAGTTACATTTTCTTGGAGGAACTTTAATAAATGATCTTAAAGCCCTATAGTGTTTTTATGTAATCTCATGATAGAAGTAGACGCAGAAAGCTGATAAAACCAAATTCCAACTCCTGGGGAGGTTTAGAATTAAGGAGCCTTTAAGCCCAAATCTCATCCTAGCTTCCCCTTAATGGATTTTAATGCTGAAATTGTTTTATACTTGAAACCAATTGAGAGTCCTTTTCCTTTTGCACGAATGCTCTGCCTTCCCTTTGATTCTATTATACTGCTTTTTTCCCACATATTTTATATTCTAAACAGCTAATTTGCAATATCTTTTATAAATTTTACATGCTTGCCCTAGACCTTAGAAAGAAACATAGTGCCTTAGTGCTGGAAGTGGAGGTGAGGGTCACACATTGTCATTGGCACAGTGTCCTAGGGCATTCCCAGCTTTGCTGGTGAATATTTCTGGTCACATGGCCACCACCTCTCAGTGAATCCATGGGCCTTCCCTTGTGAGGATCAGGAATGCAGACAGACAAAAGGGAATAAAATATTGGTGTCTCTCTATTGGATGAAAGAACTGATTCTCCTACTTGCCAAATGTAGCATTTTTCAAAGTAGAAGTTGAGAGTTTTTTTAAAGGATCTAAAGAATTTGCTAGGCAGCAGAGTATCAAGAGGTAAAATGTGTGTGGAAATGAATTCTACTTTATGATAAAAGCATTTGTCTGTCTTCAAGTGGTAATTTCAAAGGTTTAAGACATATGAACATATAACTGAGGAATAATAATAATTTTCATTATTAACCACTTATTTTAATTAATTACATTTGTACTAATAAATGATATCAATTAATCTGATTTCCGGTCTCAAGGGGCTAAAAGAGGACTTTATACTTTGAAAACTGTAATGCTGTAATTAGTACTGTAGACTGAAATGCACAGATACATTAAATTCTACTTTATTCTGTGTCTTGCCTGCCTATGTGACTGAAGTTGGTGAGCCTCAGTTTCCCCATTTGGAAAATGGGAGTCACAGTTGCTTCCTGAAGCACTGTGGTCAGGACCACTAATCATGTGATGCTTCCTTCCTGTTCCTGTATGTCGAGTTGTCAAAGCCAACACTGTAGACCACCCATCTAAGTCATTTTGGAATTCTGTTTCTTTGTTTGGAAGTCATTGGTTTCACAGTGCTCTCTAATCCAGAAACTCTGGTCTGGCTAGGGAGTGCAATTATTTGACATTTTCTCAGTAGAGCCCCAGATTTTCATCAGCCAAAGCTGATGAACACTTCCCAAAGGTTTTCTCTTTGTGCAGTGTGCACCAAAACATATCCACGTGCCCTGCTAATGACTGTAATTTTGACACCAACTTCCAGGTGTTTTTCTCAAGGCCCATTTAGGAGAGTTTTCCTTCAAGTAATCACCTCGACTCCAAGACAAACAACGGGTCCAGGAGTACATAAGGAACAGGAGTCCTAGGTAGAGATGGGTTAGCATTCCTTCATTCATACATTTATTCAATACGTGGTTGTGGAATCTCCAAAACAGCCCATACTCTAAGGATCTGGAGCTCAGTTCCTATCCACCATTGTGGATAGAATGCAGTGAGAAGGACAGTAAACATAACAGAGAGAGTAGATTAGATAGCAAAAGAGCAAGTTCAATGGTTATGGCCCATGCAAGGAAAATTAGTGAGGGAAGGACGCTGGTGTTACAGTCAGAGGAATCTGCAGAGAAGATATGGACAAGTTATAAATGGGGTCAGGGTTGGGAGCTATGTGTGTCCCAAAGGAAAGAAGGGAAAATGACATCATCAATTTACCTTGAAAAGAGCAAATGCAGAGCCCGGCAAATTCCAGGGATGGCTGGAACTCATGTGGGGCCACGGAAGATTGAGCAAGGAGGGGGGTGTGAATTCATTTCCCTGTGGCTGTGACAAAATGTCCTGACCCATAAATCTTAAGGGAAAGAGGCTTTATTTTAGCTCAGTTTGAAGGTGCAGTCCATCACAGTGGGAAAAGCCTGGCTTCGGCAACTTGAGTGGTGCATCCTCAGTCAGGAAGCAAAGCAGTGCATGCTCTTGCCCACCTTGCCTCCTCCTTTTTAATCAGTTCAAGCACAAGGAACGGGGTGGCTCAGTTTTAGAGTAGGTCCCCTACCTCATGTAACTTAAATAAGATAAACCCTGATGGTCATGCTCATAGGCTAATGTAATCTAAATAACTCCTCACAGGTGCCTAGAAGTCTGTCTCCTGTGTGATTCTAGCTAGGCCAAGTTGGTTGCCAACACTGAGCACCACACAAGGGAGGCTTAGACTTAAGAGTCTCAGGAGAAGATGATATAAGTCTTGGATGCTATTGACGAAACTTTGGCTTTTAGTATAGGTGACACAAAATTTCTTTGGAGAGTTTTGAGTGGAGGGGTGTGTGTAGACTGATAGGCTTACTCAGGTGTTTCTCACTCTTGTGTATGGAGGAGACTGTAGAAGGTATGATCTATAAAACTCAAAGTTGCTCTCCAGTGAACCATCCCAAGCTCCCAGCATTGTATCAGCGACCACTGTACATTGAATTTGGGCTGGTTCTGGGGCTTGCTTCAAATAAGAAAATATAATAGAAGTAATTCTTTGCTTGCCAAGGCCTGATGGCTAGTGTTTTGCAAACTGTGTGGGTTCTAGGATGCTGTCCCAGTTTCATTTATTTTGCTGTGATAAAAAAACCTGGAAAAATTAGCTTGGGATGGACGGAGCTAGAGAGGTAGCTCAATGATTAAGAGCTTATGTTGCTCTTTCAGAAGACAGAGTGCAGTTCCCAACATCAAATGGGCAGATCCACACACACTTGTACAATAAGAAAAATAAAATAAACATTTAAACAAACACCTTAGGGGAGAAAAAGTTTTTTAAGCCTTTGATTCCAGGTTATAGCCCATGGCTGCAGGACAGTCTGGGCAGAAACCTATGGCCTAGTCACAGGTCTTCTGAAGAGAAGAGAGAATAAATGCATTCATACTTACTGCTCAGCTGGTTCTCCCTCTCTTATGTATCTTGAGTTTCACTCATGACATAGTGATACCCACATTCAGGGTGCATCCCTCCCATCTCAACCCAACTAAGAACACACACACACACACACACACACACACACACACACACCCACAGTTCGGCCAACACAATTCAGATCATTCCTCATTGAGATTCTCTTTCTAGGTGATTCCAGGTTGTGAAGTTGACAGTTAAACCGAATCATCACAGATCCATGTTGGCAGTTCACTGACCATGTTGGTGATGTCGGCAGGCAAGCATAGGAAATAGCTTAACAACCTTGGACTCCACTTGGCTTGAGCTGTGCACCTTCCTCTCTCCCTACAATGTACTTGGGAGCCAGACATCTTTACCTGCATATACTATGCACATACAAACCTCTCCAAACATGCACTTGGCAGCCTGGGGTCATGACCTGAATGTGTTATACAGACACAGCCCTCTGAGCTATGCGCTTACCAGCCTGTTAGCAACCTACGATCTCCAACATGCACTGAGCTACAGGTACACCTCACTCTGAACATGGATAAGATTTTACTCTCCTTAATGGGTATCAAATACAGACAAATTCTGTTTAAATGTATTCCCAATATATCCAGATACAAGGATAGGAGGGCCAATCCAGGCTGAACTAGTTTTGAGTATATAAACAATAAGGTAAATTGTGTGCTCTAAGTGAATTGTTTTGGAGGATCACTTACAGACACTAGGGCAGGCATATGATTAAATTCAGATGCATTCTAGGAAGGGACATGCAAAGTAGAAAAATAAGTTTATATAACAATCTGCATTTTATGTCCTTTAGCAATGAAACTTTTCCTCTTGAACCCCATAAAAGGAAGTTCGCATCAATAACTGAAGCTCTTTAACACTGTTTAACTCATGTGGGCTCACTATCACTCTTGAAAATGCATCTGATGTGTACTATATTTTGCATTGTTACTTTGTAAATCTGTGCATGGCTCTATTACAATTCCTTAAACACTAGCTCAGAAGTCAAAAACCTGGAAATTCCTGGGCCAGAACTTGGGCACCAGTGACAAAGAGCCCACATGTGAGGCCATGTGGGAATCATGTGAGGGGAAACTGAGGCAAGAATTTCCCAGCTGAGCCCAGACAGCCTGGGACTGCTGAGGAGCTGAACATGCAATGCTATTTTGGTCTCTGTGTATTGACATCCAGCTGATGCTGCCATGTGAGAGATCTCAGGGGAACTCTTACCTAGCTGTGACACAGACAATGCCACAGAGTTATGATAATTCATTTAATATGTAGTGTATGGGGCTGGAGAGATGGCTCACCAGTTAAGAGCACTGGCTGCTCTTGCAGAGGACCTAGATTCAATTCTCAGCACCCACAAGGTGGCTACCAACCATCTGTAACTCCAGTACCAGGGGGAATCTGATGCTCTCTTCTGACTTTCATGAGTACTGGATATACACATAAAATAAAAATAAATAATAAAATATTTTAAAATAAATATGTCATATATAAAAAAACCAATCTCAGCCAGGTGTCATAGCGCATGCCTTTAATCCCAGGACTGAGGAGGCAGAGGCAGGCAGATTGCTCTGAGATCAAGGCCTGCCTGGTCTCTATAGTGCATTCCAGGACAGCTGGGGCTACAGGAAGAACCTGCCTCAAGCCTACAAAGCTCAGGAGAGTTCTGATACAGGGAAGGATCGTGGGGATTCTGCTTGTAGATTGAATAAAGGCCACTGCTGAGAAACAGCTCAGAGCATAGCATAGAGGAGGCTTGAGCTATAGAGGAGGCAGGAAAAAAAAGGTGCTAAATGGTAAGATCCCACAGGACTCAAAGGCAGAACTTTCTACAGCATATCTGTGACTGTTACGAATGGAAAGAATTGGGGTGAATGAAAATCCCATTTGCTGTTGGGCTGAGTCCATCCTGGAAGCCTTGAGGCCACCGCATGGGGGCCTGATAAACTTTAGCTTATGCCCACACAAAGGGCTGGGCAAGGAAGTGCAGCCACTAGGTGTGATGATGAAATAATAGGAAGACTAAAAGGAAGCAGAAAGAGGTGGCCAATCCCACAGGAAATCTGAGCCTAGAGGTCTGGTCTCAAGCTTTTATAAGGTGTCAGTGGTTTCAGATGCAACTCAAAGCTCCTGATCTGACCTGAACCTCAGCTCACATCCTTGACTTCCCATCCCTCTAGTTCAACATGCAGCGCTGTTTTGCTTGCCCAGAAGTCTAATCCCTTTAAGCTGATGAGAGCCCTCCATTTCTTCTTAAATCCCAACAACAGCTAAAGAGCATTTGTACATAGCAGAGGTTAAGTCAGCTCCTCTCTGATGCGTGCAGTGACTGCCTGCTACGGAAGCTTTGCAGATCCAGATGATGCTTCTCTTCACAGATCCAGGGGTGGCTCAGAAAGAAAAGACAGCATTCCTGTGTGTGAAAAGCTGCCTTACTAAAATCCCACTTCCTCAGGAAGCAGTGCATTATTTTTTCCATCTGGCATATGTTAAATAGTTGTGAAAATACAGGAAGTTCCTGTGAATTTTCTCAAAAAAATCTTGACAGTCTTTGCACCATTTTGGAATATTCTGATTTGTATTATGACATTTAAATTGCGATAAAACAAAATAACATAGTATAAAAGACTTTTTCAGAAGTAAAATCCAGGCAGTTCGTATGATGCTTTCCTCACCTCTGTGTAACACTAAGGACATTTATGTAAACAAAAAAACAGGTGAAAGCAAAATGAAGAAAAATTCTGTTTTTGTTTTTTATTTTTATTTTTTTGGAATTCAGGGTGTTGAAATTGGATCAGTCACTTAAAGTTGTTTCATCAACATTTTAGGAACATTTACTAAAATATTTGGTTTCTTGATACGTAGTCATAGAGTATCTGAACACTATGAAACTTAGCATTATTCTAGAACAATCTCTTCTTTTAATAGATGAAGAACTGTAAGTCTAGAGAAGTAACAACTTTCCCAATATCACACAACAAGTTAGAGGTAAAGGATATAATCCAAATTTCATAATTCTTAGTTCAGTTTTGTTTTAATATAGGTGTCTATCCCTTGGGCCCTAAATGGATGTATCTCTTCAGCCTCTCGTCTTCAAGAAGATGAGATGATGTACGGTGGGAGACAAATAGTCAGAAAAAGAGGGCGGTGGGAGGGGAGTGCAAGTCCTTTGTTCTCTCACATTTTGTTCCTTCCTGTGGTGAGACCTCAATGGTTGGCCATGGAGAAAAGTCAACACTTACCCATCCTAAAAATGACCAGCCTCCCAAGCATAACTTCCTGACTTCCTGTCACTAGGGAAATACCACAGTGATTTAATTAAGCATACAGACATCACCAGTTAGAGCTGTGTGACCTTACCTCTCTAGTCTTAAATCTTCTTATCTGTAAAATGGAAATAATAATAATATCACTTAACCCCTTGGGGCTGCTGTGATGTTTAAGATTAATATTTTAAAAAATCAGAATATGCCCTGGCCTATATTAAATATGAGATAAGTATCTGATCAATAAATTCTCAGGTAATTAAGCTTCATAGCACCATGTCCATTTCCTTGAGATTTCCTTATGGTTTTAGGTCTACTAAAATGGCGGCTCCTGACTTGTTACCTCCTTCTCCCCATTGGCCAGCCTCATATATCTATCACTGATGGTGCTGAAGTTCTCAGCTCAGAGGAAACGTCTGTGGCTAGCAGAGTATAGAAGTCCATGGATTCCAGGTAGGAAGATATTGCCAGGTAAACACACCATGCACAGTTCCTCTGACCCCGGGGAACATGCCAACACACGGGAGGAGGATCCTGTTAGCTCTCCAGATCTTGTTTCCATGACCTGTGAAATTGTCCTTAGCTCCCTACTATTAGGAAAAGTATTCAGAGGAATAGGAGCTATGTACATGTTTGTTGTATGCATTGTATATTTAAATTCTGTTGGAATTTTAGGTAGCATCTAAAAAGCAAAAGAATTCAACTATGTATTTTTTCTATCTCATGTTTGTTACAGAAAATGAAGACATTTTATTTTTTATTACATAACACATTTTAGTACATGAAATACACACACATACTATCTTTTTTTTTTTTTTTTTTTTTGGTCTTTTTGAGACAGGGTCTCCCTGTAGTCCCAGCTGTCTGTAAACCAGGCTGGCCTTGAACTCACAAAGATCCACCTGCCTCTGCCTCCCAAGTGCTAGGATTAAAGGCGTGCACCACCACGCCCGGCCATACATACTATCTTAAAAGAATAAAAGTCTTATTCATGAACTCAATCACTTAATATAGATTAAATACTTTCCGTGTGCTGAATGTCATGCATTTTCATTAGCTTATATTTTTTATGGTAATTAGTGGGTTTTCTGAACAGAACTCTTAAGCCATAGTTGGAAATAGGATAATTTCAAGGATCAAGAAGAATGTTAAATCTTGCAAAAGTGATTGAAGGTAAAATTGGGGGTAGAGGGAAAGAATGGGCAAAGCAGTTAGCTTGGTGGCCAGATAAGATGTTTCCTGGACTCCCAGCTAATGAGAGACACAATTGAAAGAAATACAATTCTACCTAAAAAATACAAATCGTGTTCAGTGTGTAAGTATTGGCAGGATAGAAATAGGAATCCAGGCAGATTTCTTCAAATCCTGGGCTCTACTCAGGTTAAAGCCTAGGAGACCGGAACTAGGCTACACTACCAACCATAGGTCAACCTTATGGGAAAGCCTCCTGTGTCCCTTTCTAGAACTGTTCTGAGAGGCCACAGGACAAACATCTGAATCTCCTTTAATGGAAAGGCTGCCTAGAGAGAATATTCTGGTAATGGACACAGGAACCTACAGCTGCCTCAGCCTTTCCAAAGTGGTCTATGGTGACCATTAAATGCATGCTGATAGGTAAGGATAGTCCCTGGTCATAGTTGTGATGTTTGTAGTAGAACAAAATGGCATAAAGCCCACACCACAGAATAAATGAATGCAGTCTCTCATCAGAGAGTTCTGAGGTTTCAAAGATGAAAGGGTCAATACCTTATACTACAAATAGCTGCCCTTTACCTAGAGGCCCATAAAAAAAGAATTACCCAAAAGATGGACGTAGAATGGAATAAACTACAATACTCAGGGTATGTGGGAAATCTCATGGAGCCCTTTGGATCCTTGAGTTCAAGAGTTTGGGGCTGAGGGATTCTGTCCTACAAGGATGAGTTAGTTTCAATTGAAAACAATTTTACAATTTTTAAAATCTTTTTGAGACAGAGTCTCCCTGAAGCCCCAGCTGGCCTGAAACTTGCAATATAATCAGACTAGTGTCAGTCTCATAGAGATCTGCCTGACTCTGCCTCCCCAATACTGGAACTAAATGCATGGGTCACCATGTCCAACTTACTATACAATTTTTAAATGATGTTTTTTTCACGGCTGTGTGTGAAGCATCCTAAGAACACAAAATGTAGCTCTGAAGAGAGCCTCTCAGTGCCCCAGCTTGACATGCACTCCATAGTAGCTTCAACATGACATGTGGATAAATATAAGCAGGCATGAAATCAGATGTTTAACCATGAAATCTCTTGATTTATGATTTCCGTAGGATCCCCCTGCAGAGTAGAACCTCAGAATGTAGCCTCAAGGTTCTTGCTCTTACCCGTGTAAAAACCAGATAATTGGATATTTTTTTTTCAATGAAGTGTAACTGGTTCAGATTTAACTGAAGGTCTGGAGTGGGTGCTGCCAGTTGACTGGTAATTGGCTCTTCTTTGGCCCCTCTTCTTCCACAGATGGTGGCCATTTTCCTTGGACACTGGGCCTTCTGCAAGCCTTCATGCAGAGCTATTCACTGTGCTTTGTACCTGGCATGCCCTGTGATGCATACCCATAAGGAAGCCTCCCAAGCAACAGGTGCTGCTCTCTGAAGTATTCTTAAAACTCAGGTTTTAAGGGGGATCTATCTCCACCCCCATGACCGTAAAGAAGGCCATCATGTTTTTTCCCCCACTACCCTTAGTTAGTGCTAGCTATCCCTTTCCTCACCACCTCCTCTGTCCTTCTCTCCCATCCCTCTCTCCACTAAACTTTCCTCTCCATCATTCCCTTTTTCCCTTCATGTCAGCTGTGCTCTACTATCCCCCATATGGAAACATTCCTGTTTCAGCTATAACTAAGCTACTCTACAAGGGGACAATGGTCCTCCCAGAAGCCATATGTTGTCAAGTAAAAAGTCCAATGCCAGGTAAGGTATACCCCACCTCAAGTTATCGAGCAGATGTGTCCCAGAGATTGTCAAAACACTCAAGTCTATTGCTATTGCTTTTGATTGCTCACTAGAACCTGATGGCAAAAAAACTATCACTGAAAATACCACATACTTTGATCAGAAGGGACAATGCAGGCTTCTAGGGGATGCCATTAATTACCCACCTGTGAACCCTATGACATGTGGCAGGAAGCAGTTGCAACTCCAATGTTTGAGCTGACATTTCTGCAAAGCTTAATATAGCTATGAATGTTGTTCAGTCTTTTTACAAAGATTAATTCAGATCACGACAATACGATGGTGTAGCTTTGTTTTATGGTTTCACACTGTAATCGTCACTTTTCTGTTGCTGCAATAAAACCACCAGGACCAAGGGAACTTATAAAAGGAAGTTTATTTGAGCTTATGAATGACGGTTGCAGGGAATTAGAGTCCATTGTGGCGGGAGGCATGGTGGCTGGGGCTGGAGCAGAAAGCTGAGTTTCACATCTTGCAATGAACACAGGAAGTCAAGCGAGAAACTGGACACTGGGAAGGCTTGTTAAACTTCCTAAGCCCGCCCACAGTGATGTACTTCTTCCAGCATGGTCACACTGGGGACAAAATATCTGAATACTTAAAGCCTATGGGGAACATTCTCATTCAAACCACCACACACACACACACACACACACACACACACACACACGTAGAGATGCAGATTAAACTACTTTCACAAGATCGCTCAGGTGGTAGGCAGCAGGGCTGAATTCACATCCCAGGCTTCTGAATAAGGAGCATGCTTCTAACCACTTTGGCAGTTGATTTCTGCTCTGTTAGTTATCCAAAGCCATAACTGTCAACAATCTGGTTACACTGTTCACAATAAATATGTGAATAGTGTTGTGCTGTAGAAAGGACCTCAACTCTGGTAGTACACCGGAACAAAATATTTACCAACCTATTCCATTGGTTTTCGGGGAGACATAACCATCTGCAAATTGCAACAGGATCTCAGTTGGGTCATGTTATGTACTGTGATTCAACATCTTCAGAGAAAAAGGATGCTCCCTTTTTTGTATTCTCATCTGTGGTGAGTAGATACTTGTTCACATCTCCCCAGGAATGGTGTTTTACAACAACAACCTACTTCATATGTATGATAATTTACTTTAACTTAAATTTTAGCTGATACACAATACAGATTTCAAATATTATTGTGTAATATACAATGTTTCAACATTACAAATACCTTGTATAAAGTTTAAATCAAGTTAAATGTAGATATCTCCTCAAACATTCATCAGTTCTTTACTGTGAAAACTTTCCTTATATTGTTGTAGCTGCTCAAACTATATAGTTTATTATTCTTTTCTCTAATGACCCTAGCATGCATGCTAGAACTTTTTTCTTGGTACTCCTTACCTGTTACTTAGTACTCACTGCTCAGTCATTCCCATCCCTCCTTCAGCTCCTTGTAATCCCTATTATAGTTTCAGCCTTTTATAGAATCAACTCTTCTAGATTCATACATGAACACTATCAAGCTGTATTTATATTACTTCTGGCTTATTTCTCTTAACACAATGCTTTCCTATTTTTATCCATGTTATTAGAAAATCAAGATTTTATTTTAAGGTTTTTGTACCACATTTTCTCTGTCCATTCATCAGTTGATGGCCATCTCTGTGCTTCCGTTTCTTAGGTGTTATGATTATTGCTGCAATAAACATGGAGTTCAGATGTTTCTTTGATGTACCAATTTTATTTCCTTTGTGTATATACTTAAGAGTGTATTACTGAATTGTTTGGTAGTTCTTTTTTTTTTTAATTCTTTGAGTCACTTCCAAATACATTCACCTACTATTCACCATAGTAGGTGAATGTATTTACATTCTTATCAACAGTGTGCTAAGAATCTTTCTCCATATCCTTGCCAGCATTTTTTCTCTTAATCCTTTAATAATAGCCATTTTACTAGAGTCAGGTGATGTCTCATTATGGTTTTGATTTGTATGTCTTTGATGATTAGTAATGATAAGTAATTGTTCATATACCAGGTATCAGGATATAAATCAATGTTTAAAAATCCCAGAATAATTGCCATATACCAACAACAAATTATTTGAAATAAAAATTTTAAAAACAACCTGATCTATGGCAGCCACAAAAAAATAAATCTTGAAGTTTATTTATTATAGATAATCTTTATTTATTTATTTATTTTTTAATTTTATTTATTTCTGTATGTGTATCAATGTACTGTCTGCATGCAGGTTTGTGCACCCGTGTCGTGCAATGCCGTGGAGGTCAGAAGAGGGTGTCGGATTCCCCTGGAACTGGAGTTCTCCTGGAATTGGAGTTTCAGACGGTTCTCAGCCACCAAGTGGGTGCTGGGGATTGAACCCGGGTCCTCTGTAAGAGCGGTTGGCACTCTTAAGTGCTAGGCCATCTCTCCAGCCCTTATAGATAATCTTTAAAGGGTCCCGGTTATGGGGAAGAGTATGACAAGATTGGAAACAACGCATATACAGATTTGAGAAATGATTTATAGAATAGGTTCCAATTTTTCAAAGTGAGAGAATGGAAACAGGATTGAGGTCTAGAGAACTGATAAATTAGCCTTATGATCAAAATTTCCTTTCAAGATATTGCTACCAATTTCTGTTTCACTTTATACATCTGTATTATATTACAAATAATATTGTGTTTACAGACATGCTATCAATTTCTTGATTACATATATAATATTTGCATAATAGGCAATATTATGAATTACTTGGATAAAGAAAACAGGATTATGAAGTTTGTGAAAGAAATCAAATGCAGAGATTCAGAAAAAAAGAATAACATAAATTTGTAAACATGATCCTGATAAATTATAGGGAGCCACAAAGCTGACTAATAGGAAATTTAAGATGTTGAATTATGTCTGCTTGGATCAAAAAAAAAAAAGAACAACTGTAGGTGGGTTAAACAGCTTTCTGTGAATACATATAATGTTTATCTGAACTAATCAACTAATCAACTTATAAATGGAAAATATTTCTAGGGTTCACAATCTTAGAGATTCCAGTCCACCACTGGGTCCATTACTTTGGGCCTCAGTGAGGTACACGTGATAGCAATATTCTGTGGTGGGGAGAAAGGATTTGTCTAATGGCCAGGAAGCGAAAGAGAACAAGAGGAAGGGACCAAGTGGTTCGTAATTCCTTCGGTGGCCTAAGAACTTCCCTCTGGGCTAAATCTCTTGGAATTTCCACTACCTCTCAATAGTGCCAAATAAAGGGCACTACGCAGGGTCTGGGGAGACATTTAGGATCTAATTATAGTACAGTGAAGGCCATTTCATTTAATGTCAGTCTTAAATATTTTACCTTGAGTTGTCCATTGTCTTCTATGTTTAAGTATTTCCATTTGTGATAAGTTTGCTCATCTCCTAGAGTAACTCATTATTTTGATTTCTTTATTGCCTAAAAGGTGTTACTATCCCTTTCCAAAGCTGCCTACCATGAAAAAGTAAATCATATTAAAAATAAGCCTTTCAGATTGGCTTCTTCATTACTTTCACGTCTGTCTTCTGCCACTCGCAGCATCCAAGCACCCTGCCAGATGTCAGAGCACCTTCATCTTTCACTTCTGCACGAACCATGATCCAAATGAGTTCTTTCCTTAGTCCTCCATTAGATTTGCCCTACACCAATAATACTTTCAGAAGATTTTCTTTATCAATTGCTAGCTCATAAACCTATTACACTCATCTGAACAAATAATGGGTCTGGATCAACCCTTGCATTAGCTTCTGCATCCTATCATAGTTTCTATCTAATAATGGAAGGTCCAAATCTCCCCCTTTGCCCTTAAATCATAGCCAATGGCTGGTGTAAGCAAAGGCACTGGTATTTTAATCAGCTCCACTTGAGAATCGACCACGCAGTTGACCCCAATCTGGCCCATTATGCACTTCTTTTGGTTAATGTGATCTCTGCAAATCCAGGGCAGCCTGACCTTTTCAGAACTGTGCTCCTGCCTCCTACCTCCTGCTTCATGGGAGAACTGTTTTCTTGTATTTAGATTCTGTAAGGACGTTTCTTTTTCTTTTCCACTGGGAAATGATTAGTGTGCTTTAATTAATTAATTCCCGAAAGCATTCCCTTTCATTGCATCACTGCCAAATGGATTAGTGAACCAGTGACAGCACTGGAACTGTTAACTCCAAGTTGTTAAAGCCACCAAAGCAAAATCTAGAAACATAATTTAGTCAAAATTAGGAGAATCTGGGAATGAGCAGTACCCACAATTTCCCTGATTCTCCAGTAGAAGATGTGGATGTGGGGTATATATGTTGATTTCTTTCCCTCCTCAGATGCAGTTGTTAGCATTCAGAGACCAGAGTGCTCATCTTGAATCCCTACACTGTTCTTCCAACTAGGAATTGAGCCTCCCAGAAGGGTGATGGAACTTGGGGTGTGTGTGTGTGTGTGTGTGTGTGTGTGTGTGTGTGTGTGCTGGGAATCAAACCTGAGTCCTCTGCAAGAGCAGCCAGTGCTCTTAACCTGTCAACCAACTCTCCAGCCCCAACACTTGGATAATACTTAATAGCAAATCCTGCTGACCCATGATTCCCACAACTCTGTCATCTTTTCTATTGCTTTGACTCCTCCCTCAAGTCAAATCCTTTTTCCAAAAGAGTCAAAAAGGCATTAAGAAGCCAATTCAAAGGGTAAGAGTACAACTATACCAGGGCATAGGCAAGCAGTTCCTGAAGGATGGAACAGGTATGGCATAGCCAGATCTGGCATCTGACCAAAGGTTAAATTGTAGAGTAGCACTGGTTCCCTAGTGGATGAACTAGATTCTAATTTGGGGGTGGGAAATATAGTTTCAGAAAGCATATTCGGCATCATAGTTATCAGCCATGACATTTTCTTTATGTAGAAATTTTATATACTATAAAAGCAGAACACTAGATACTTATGCTATGAAACGTTGAACTTTGTTTTGAACTCAGTCCCATGGGAAGAGGATGCTTGGTGAATGAGGAGTTTTTAATGATTGGGGCAATTTCTAAGTACTGGGATGGTGTCTGGCCTGTTGTAGACACTTAATAAACATATGTTCAAAAAGAAATTCATGGTGGGAGGCTGTGAATGTGATCAAAGAACATTATATATGTAAGAATATGTCATAATGTAATCCTTTATTTTGTAAGATTAACATATGCTAAGAGAAAAGGGAAATATAAGCACATGTTCAGCATGTTATATGATGGTTCAGTCACAGTTAGCAACACCAGCTGCCTTAATAACATTGTAGAGTCTGACTTGGGGCTTTACTGATGTGCATATCAGGAAGATTATCTTGGACAAATGATAAACATACCAGTTCCAGAATTCAGACAGAGGAAGCCTATCAGGGTCCCCAGGGAGGGGCTGGGAAACGTGTATGCTTCACTAATACCCAGGTAGATTTCACGGAAAATAACTTACTCCATAGTTAACACTATTATCATAATCCACAGCTGACACATTAATTAACTGACTCATTTCTTTGCTCTGCAAAGTGTCCTTTGAATTCTTTGTTTAATACATTTGCTGAGCTCCCGTATGTGCTGATATCTAGATAGTTACAAATGAGAAAAAGCAGTGCCTGCCCTTGGAAGCTGGCAGTTTGGCGAGAATGGGATGGAAAATGAGAAGCAGTGTGGTGCATTGCAGTGAGGTGGCTGGCCAAGCTTCCCTGAGGTGGCACACAAGGCTCAGCTAACTCTGCCTAGGTAACTGAGGAGGGCTTAAGTGAAGAGGAAGAATTGAAGGTTTTTAAAAGCAAAGGAGATGGTGCTGGGCCGGAAGAAAATGTGCTAGAAAAGCTGTTCATGCAGAGCCCAGAGCTGGCAGCCCTGAGCACTGCTGCCATTTGGCAAGACAGCCATATAAAAGACCGGAAATGTGCGCCCCATCTTATAGGCAATAGAGTCAGTTGGCTTTCTTCTGAGTGCCACGCAGGGGAGTGACGTGATCAGTTTGATTTCTGAGAAAATACCTTTAGCAACAGAGTTAAGGACACGTAGTGACACAGGACAATAGTGACACAGGAGGTTGATTAGGAAAATGTGACGTGACGGGGGCAGGCTCCAGAGGGGGCTCTGTAGGACAGAACCCCTGGTCATCTTCCTAGCTCTGAAATGATCATTTCTCCTGGATTTCTTGGAACTGACCTGAATAGTGCCCAGGACTCCTCAGCAGAGTGTTTTGAAACAACTCATTTCTCAGTGAAAGAAATGGGTCTTCATAAAAATCCAAAAATATGCTTTGTACTATTGGATTACTTAAGGCTAAAACCGCATTAAACATACTTCACAGTACAATTTGAGATACCAGACAATATTTCCAGGGTCCAACTTTGATTTTCTCTATCTTTTTGAGTTCATCAGATTTTTTTTTTTTTTTTGTCTTTTCAAGACAGGGTCTCCCTGTAGCCCCAACTGTCCTGGAACTCACATTGTAGACCAGGCTGGCCTTGAACTCACAAAGATCCGCCTGCCTCTGCCTCCTAAGTGCTAGGATTAAAGGCTGGCTCAGTCAGCTTTTTTCTAGCTTCTATTTCATCTGCTGAAAAAGAGACATTTCACAGGGACTTCTATGGAATTCATGTTCATCATGCTAACTCAGTCTTCAGGACTGACACAGGGTGTGTGTGTGTGCGTGAGAGGACTTGCGGACTCTGAATGATAATGTGTCAAAATAGGTTTGCGTATTATGACGCCCTGCTCTGCTGAGCCATGCTGACAACAGGAGAGGCTGTGGCTGTGGCAGAGGTAAAATGGGAATTCTGGCCTTGCTGGATTTTTCTGTGAATTTGAAATTCATCTGAAAAAAAAAAAAAAAACCTGAAGTCAGTTAGAAAGAAAAGAGCAAGTTGAGGGGCTGGAGAGATGGCCTAGTGGTTAAGAGCACCGACCGCTCTTACAGAGGACCCGGGTTCGATCCCCAGCACCCACATGGCATCTGAGAACCATCTGTAACTCCAATTCCAGGAGAACTCCAGTTCCAGGGGAATCCGACACCCTCTTCTGACCTCCGAGGCATTGCATGACACGTGTGCACAGACCTGCATGCAGACAGTACATTCATACACATAAAAATAAATAAAATTTAAAAAAGAGCAAGTTGAAACAAGCACAGGAAACATTTTGGTACCTTGGGAGCCTCACCTGGACATACTGTGTACATACAATCCTCTCTAAACTTTGTGCCTAGCAATCTAAGATTCCCATCAAAACCCCCGCCTGCATCAGGACACACATACTAATGTCTTTGAACAATAATATAGATCTATTCACCTCTGGTAACAATCAAATTTAGGCAGTTTCAGTTCAAAATTACATATCCAATCTATCCTAGTGAAAAGAATATAGAAGGACCTAAACTGGTTTTGTGTTCATGCACAGTAAGGCAAACCACCTCCTTCAAGTGAACATTTAAGGAGACTCCCCTATTTACCATCTGATGCATAATTAGGTGTTTATATGATTAAAATAGATTCATTATGAAAGGGAAAATTTCTATTCTAAATGGGGAAAATGAATACATGATATAAACTATCAATAAAAATACTCACCTACATGACACCTCTAACCCCATAGAAGAAAGCCCCAGACAATACTTGAGGTACTTGAATACTGTCACTCCTGGGGTCCCCTGTCCATCCTGACAATGCACTTTTTGGTACTCTCTACTATCCCAATGTTTTAAATTAAGTTATCATGTTGCTTTTGCAAAGTTGTGAGCTCTGATTTTCAATTTTCTGGGTAAGAGGCCAAGAACCTAGAAGCACCAAACCCTTGTCCTGACCACCTATAACACACACACACACACACACACACACACACACACACACACACCATACACCTCAAGACCTATACATTCTAATGAATGTAAATTAGATGTTGACAAAGAAAAAGGCAATGCAAAATAAAGACATGTTTTTTGATTTCTAGTTGCCTTGAAAGTGTGGGTGTGACCTTCATGTTCAATAACAGGGCATTTTGAGTGTGGGGTCTGCTTTCCTACAGTTTGAAATTAATTCTAGTTTCATAAAAAAATGACAACTATCAGTTTAAACAAATGCAGATATGTGGAATCTTGGGTCCTTAAGTTCCTTCCTGAAGATACCCTGCCTTTATTTACTGAGGGCAGAATCCATGGCATCACCCATGTGTCCTCCTTTTCCATCAAAAAATGATGCAAGTAACACTTTGATTTAATAAATAACCTGGGATAGGGTGTTACTTTATAATAGCATTGCCTTGTGTCTATGTCCCTCACAATGTTTTTAGAGGAGAAAAGCAAGACAAATAATTTAATATTGCTCTTTTTTATTCCTTGAAGAAAGCCCTCTCTAAAATAAATAATGTAATTTTTAAAAACACAGACTTGAAACTACCTACATGAACTAAAGACTCCATTGTGTCATTCTTCAGTCCCAGGATGCCTGTGGCCTCCCTCAGCACAGAGACTCCAGGGGTGAACACTTATCTGAATAAGAAGAACTGCATGACTGTGCTGTCCATGTGGGTCATAGGCCACGTCTGTCTGCGTTTCTAGTATTCGTATAGACCAAACATTTTTTTTTCAGTACCTACCCATGTTGGCAGCCCCTGTGCAGAATGATAAGCATTCTCCTTGAGTGATAACAACTGATCTCTGTTTCTAATAGCAAGGGCCCTCAGTACCTCTGAGATTGCAATTGAGAATGTTCAGGGCTGACCCTTCTTGGCCTTCTCTCCTTGGCAGTGAATGGCAGCATGTGCTGTGTCGTCTGGCCTCTGACATCCTTTCCTTTTGCACTTAATCAGCTCTAGTCCTGATAAGTGGGTTTGCTAGAGGAATGGAAAAGGCCACTGTGTGCCCTGGCCACAGCCTCCAGACTAAATATGCTGGAATCTGGGAGACCCAGCACCCTACCAGCCTTCTATGACCTGCCCAGAGCCTCTGTTCTTCCCAGTAACCTCAGACAATCATGCTGCCCAGCAGTGCTCCATCCCATGGACATGTGCTTCTTGTGAGGGACATATTTACAAGCCTGGTCTATGTGACATGAAGGCATAAACTCAACAGGGGCCCCTCTGATAACCCTGGTTCTATCTAACAACTTGAGAAGGCAGCAGATTCTGAGGGGAAAAAATCAATTGCATTTACTCAGAAATTATAGATTAGGAGTCCACAAATACACACTCACATTTAACACACTGAAGGATTTACTTTTAGGCTCAAACACACACCAGCTGGATTGCCTGAAGTCCATTCTCCTGCTGTGAAATGCCAGAGATGCCCATTGATTGTAGTTGTGTTGAGACTTCTGTTCTCTCATACATTGATGCGATTTGGAGCTCCCTATTTAGATAGCAGGCTTGCCCTTCCCAAACCTCATATGTGCCTAGATATTGATAGAAAGATTCCACTTTTAGAAATCTACCCAACGGAATTCTTAGACATGTACCCACAAATGTTAGCCTTTTGCTACTTTGTATGAAGGGGCAGAATATTAGAGATAGCTGGAGCATCACTGTGAAATGAAGGATGACTTGTCATTTAACACTTTGAATGGGCCACTGACAAAACTTTGCTAAGATATTCCAGGAAGCAAAAAAAAAAATTGCCTCCCAAACACATTTATAATATGATTCTATTACCTATCAGACAAAGTACATTGTGTTTATGAAATTTCACACACACACACACACACACACACACACACACACACACAGACACACACTCATGTAACTAACCTAACCCAATCTGGGGTTTTACCTATGGTAAATGGAGGAAGATTAGGAAATGCAAAAGAAATTTAACTCGTATTCAGTGCTGTATTGTGGGGCTGGGGAGATGGCTCAGGAATTAAAAACATCGGTTGCTCTTGCAGAGGACCCAGGCTCAATTCCTAGTGCCCACATGGTGGCTAACAACCATTCATAACTCCAATTCCAGGGGACCTGACACCCTCTTCCAACCTCTGCGGGCACTGTAGAATAGGGGTGTACCTATGTACGTGCAAACAATTATGCCCAGATACATAAAAATAAAAATAATAAAATATTTCTTTAAATACTGCATTGTATTGTTTGGATTTTATAATCCACTCAATTTTCTATTCATGGAGTAATATCACTGAAAAAATAGAAATATTTTCCCCATTTCATGAGTTTTAAGGGGATAGACAGCCACATTCCCATGGGAGAGTAGAAATTGGATGTGTTCTGTGGATGCCACACACTATAAATGCAATTTCTTACATTGTTTATTTTGCTTCTTTTGTTTTCTGGCATTTGTAAATATACTACAAATGTTTTGAAAATGGAAAACTTTCTCTTTGATCCTTAAAGTACTGAAAATCAGGGAAGATTTCCAAGTGGAGTCCACATTAGGGATGGAGCTTGAAGAAGGAGAGTTTATTAGTTGAAAAGAAATGTTCATGCCAGGCCCAAGGTCTGGAAATTGCACTAACAGCCACTTTGAAGAAGCTACAGATAGACAGAGCCAGTAAGGATGGAAGGCAGTCACAGCACTAGGCCAGAGTCAGGGTGGGCTGTGTTCCTGCCAAAGCCTGCTCCTGAGGACAAGCTCTGCTCACAAGGTGGCATCTCCTTGCCTGAGGCTGTGAAGGTGTTGAAGGGTCTAAGTGGTGGCAGGAATTTGGTTAGGGAATATGTGAGCTTTCCAGTGGTCCCAGACTTGGGGGTACTTGTCTGTCACAGAGGAAGGGCTCCTGGCCCTATGTACATTAGTGAGAGGACAAGTTCTGATCCTTATGTCAGTCTTCCAATCTGTTTCCTTCCACAAAAAGGAGTCTACACCCAGGTAGAGTCTACACTAGACGGAGATGGAAAATGTGTTTCAGAGCCCAAGACACCAATGGTGTCTCTCCTGTGTTCTTAGATATGATTTTATTTTACTAAGAGTGCTAGCCTTGCCTGGTATGTGGCTGCTTATAATTAATGGACAATGCTTTTCTATGCTATGGCTCTATCCTCCTGCTCAAGTGATTCAATACAGTTTTTCATAGATCCCACGTTTCTGTCATTGGCTTATTAAGTTCCCCCTTTCACCTTTGTCCTCTCATGCTTTCTGCTAATATGGCTAACGATTTATTCCAGCACGAGGCTTCAGAATACTGTCTTATTTACAAATATGTGTACTATCATTTTTAGACAAATGTGTAGAGAAAACCAGGTCAATAGCACCTTAGCAAGTGCTTAGTAGCTGACTCCCAATTACTAAGTTACTAAAGGAAAAGAAAGAAGAAAGGGGAAGGGGAGAAAGAAAAAGAAGACAAACCCCAACCAGTTGTTCAGCATTTGCCAGTTTCTGTGGTGTAAATATTCCTGCCATGGACCAAAGTTAAGTCACTACCATTGAGTGTTTCTGAGCTGCTCAGAGCCAGTTTCAAACTCTGCTCTCTAGGAGAATTCTTAGCTGCATTTGGGGTCAGATTAGCAGTTTATACAAAAAAGTAGCACTCAGTTCAATGCCACCCAGGTATTCAATCTTTTGTATTTCATTGAGTCCCTACCATGGACTAAGCAGTATTTTGGGAATTAAGAATGCAGAAAGCTTTACAGATAAAGATCTTGACCTCCTATGTACTCTAATGGAGGGACACCGACAATAAAAAGAGGCTAAAGAAGTGAATACTGAAGATGACATTTGGTGACAAATGTAATGAAGGACACCATGAAAGAGGGAGCCTAGAGAGGGAAGGGCAGAGAGGAAGCTTCCACTTCTCAGGGGTTAGGTGACACCCAAAGATGAGCCTGGTAATAGTAAAGGTGAGCAGGCACCCTGCTCAAGGACTTTCCAGGCCAATGTCAAAGCGCATGTAACCTGCCCAAGGCAAGAATATGGTCGCCCGTTGGGGGACCCGGATGGAGACCAGTACACTGGAGCAAAGGGATTCCAAGCCTCCCCATTTGGAAATTTGGTGACATTTCCTCTACGAACTTGTTCTTTTTTTCCTTTGCCTTTCCAACACCAAAAAAATGTTTCTACATAAAAGAACAGTTAACATTATTGCTTTTCATTTTCCTTAGAAAGGAAATGAAGTCTATAGAGATTAAATCAAAGGCTTAATTACAGATCCAAGATTATGATTGGTCTCAGTTTTATATACACTGTAACAAAACCCAGTGCCAGGCAAGTTCCTGCCTGGCCACGCACTAGGTCTGATAACCACATGTTGGCTGCTTCGTGTTTTCGTTAAACATCTGCAGTTCTCCATAACAGAAAAGTTCCCCTGCATCCATCAATAGTCTGCTTTTAAATTTTTTGTTGTGGTTTCTGTTAAAAAGCCATTTCTTCTGTAGTGAAATTATGATATCATTTGTTTATTTTTTTTTATGCATCCAACAAATAGTTATTGAACCAAGGTTATGTTCCAAAAAAGTATTCAGAAAACCAAGAAAACAGCAATAGACAAAGTGGATTTATTTGCCTGCTCTAAAGTTTAGCAGAATCGACAAACATGTACTCAGTATTCAGATGAGCATTTCTAGAAATCTCCTTGTATACTAGCATCATAGAAAGACAGCACATCAGAACACAGGGTTGTAACACACGAGAAACTAGTGTGCAGCAGATAAAAGATGGTTTTAAACATAAAATTACTTTGGGAAACAAAACATAATGTTAGAATGGGGAGCGGCTGGTTGGGGCTAGATGTGGACTGGTCATCTGCAGAGAGAGCCAGTGCTGGTCATGAGGGCAGGGGACGTACTCACTAGGGGGGAGTGACAACCTCAGTCAAAACTTGAATCAGAATAGAACTACCCCCCCCCCAATTTGGAAGCAGAAGGAGGAGCTACAGACTGCATTTCAGAGGCCTTCCTCAGAGTGGAGAAGGTGTCCATTGCACAAGTCTGAAAGTTTTAAGATTGGTGGAAATTGGGTCCCCGGGCCGCCCCTCTCCTCAGAACAAGCAGGAGTAGCTTTCTTTTCTGTGCTGAGGTCGCTTCTCCTGGTCTTTCTCCTAATCATAATTGCGATGGGGGGCAGTGGGTGTCTTGGAATGAGAGAGTAACTTCTTCCTGGAAAGCCAGTCTCCAGCATTAGACCCTAGCCCACTTCTGACGTCCCCTGTTGGTGCCTGTGCCCAGGAAGTAATTGTGACAGAGAAATTAGATGACTCGTGGGACTTGGGATTTAGGTCTAGGAGAGCATAGAGATCAAAGGTTGCTGTGTTCACTAAGAGCTGATCATTTTCCCCCAAAGAACTTCTGAAAAGGGTTTAGTCCTTTCATCCTGTCAAGTCCTAAATCACAGGACGCAGCCTTCAGCAGCCATGCACTGTACCTAGACACCTGACAGGGCTTCTTCTCTCTGCGGATCAGGACACACTACTCACCAGCATCGATTGCTGAGGCACTATTCTGCTTGAAGAACACGACAGTAGTGCTAGAGGAAGGCCACACAGGAGCATCCAGCAGCCACTACCCACAGCCAGCTTTCCTCTATGAAACACACTGGGGTGGCCTGAGAGCTCAGGAGGGTCCCACAGAAAGGAAACCGGTGAGGAACAGACAATGTGGAGGATGGGCTGAAACCTAGAACTTCCTCCAGTGGGGAAAAGGGAGTGGATGAAGGTGCTCAGACACTCGTAAGCTGAGTTGATGGCGGGGGGGGGGGGGCGTAGTGCATGCCCATTGCATAGAAGACATGGAGGGATACTAAGTGCTGTGGTTTGATTGTGAAATGATCCCATAGGCTTGAACATTTGGTCCCAGCTGTGGGAACTACTATATAAAGTTGAAACCTTTAAGAAGTAGAGACCTGCTGGATGAAGTGTATTACTAGGAGTGGGCCTTGAGCTTTGATAGTCCAACTCCAGTTCCTGTCTGTGCTCTGCTTCCTGGCTGTGGGTATAATGTGACGAGCTTCCAAATGCTCTTTCCACTGTGCCTTCCAGGATGTAATGGACTATTTCCTGCTCTCCCTTAAGTTGCTTCTAGCCAGTTATTTGGTCATAATAATGAAGAAAATACCTAATGGATACAAAAATTACCTGGTTAGGAAATAGCAAAGCCATTAAGTTTGTGTCTTCAATTTACTATATTTTAGGAGCTTTTTAGAGCAACTAATTTTGGAGTTAACTGAGCTACATACATTAGACTTATTTTTATAATAATATTGTTTTTCAGGAAATAAAAAGAAAGAAAATGCAAATATAAAGAAGAAGGAAAGGAAGGGATGAAAGGGGAGAGAAGAAAGGGTAGGGGAGGGAGGAGAGAGGGATGACTCCTTGTACTCAGTGTGGGACTCCCGTAATCGGAAGTATGGGATGTGAAGAGTCTTCCTTGCCAAGAACCCAACACAGCTGAAATGATACAGAATGCATAAACCACAGCCCAGGCAACAGTGGTGTGGGACACCATCAGGCCACACACACAGAAGGCAGGCAGGCTCTCTGGACAATGTTAAAGGAAGTAGAGAATTGGCAATTCTCAGAAAATAGAGTCAGTAGTGGGGAGAGGCCTGGGAAATAAGAAAAGACATTTCATATAATTGTAGCTTGTCTAAACCAGATGGAATCGAGTCTTGTCTCCCTCTAACACAGCAACTTGAGATAAAGCACATGCCTACCCCACAGCAAACATTTTGGTAGGGAGTACACCAGGGCACATGTCCTGGGAAGCAGTGTTAGTGTAACCTGTGGTCTTCTATCAGTCTGAAGTAGGGCACGTTCGGTCATTGGCCTCCCCGGCAGTGGACTGCCAGTCAGCTGAGTGTTTCTCAGCGATGGTGGCCTTGTCTCAGGATGCCTTACATCAGGGATGGGGTCTGGGCTGGAGTCCCATGACGTGGGCGATTCAGTGCTAAAAAAAATTAGTAACATCTCAAGTTTGTAGATTTGGTGATCCTGTTTCATACTTACTGGTTTGGGGTTTGAGGCAATCCTCTCATTGCTTCTTCCAGGGCCACAGCCTAGAAAGTGGTTCCCCTGCCTGCGATGTGAACTTGGCCTGAACCCCATGGAGAGATGCCCCAGAGGCAGGATAGAGAAGATGTTTTAAACACGGGTCCTGATGGCACACAGGAAGAGGGACAGAGGGAAGCAGTTTGCTTTAGCATCTCCCACTTGAGCTCCAGCAGGCAGTACCACAAGCATGTTCTCAACTGGAGAGTCTGGGGGCAGCAGCGGCATGGTGATGAGCACCCACTACTCCTGCAGGCTTGGTGGAAATCCTCAGAGTTCTCTCAGTGAGTACGTGTAATATGTCCCCAAGCCCAGGGAGGCACTTAGCAGTGAGGTGAGAAGAACAATGGTGTGGAGGGAAGAGAGGTAGAAAGGGTCCCCAAGAGGAACAGCAGAGATGGTGGGGACATGTTTGGTGAGAACTTGTTTTGGCAAATATAGTAATTATTAACTGCAGAGGTCCAAAGAAAGCTGGGTTGCATATATATTGTCTGGTAAGCTGAATGAGTAGTGAGAAAAGTATAATAATTATCTCTTTGTGAATTATCATGACAAGTCAGATGGAGAGCCAAAAACGTGAGAGGATGATTAATTCAAACCTTATCACATCTTAACAATATAAATCTTATGTTAAACAGTATAAATCCATGTTAATTTTTTAAATGTGTATGTATGTATATGTGTCTATGTATACGTAGGTATGTGCATGCACATGCGTGCTCGCCATGGCAAATATGTGGAGGCCAGGGACAACTTCAGGTGTTAGTGGTCCCTTCCCACCTTGTTTGAACCAGGGTCTCTTTGGTGGTTGCTGCTGTATACACACACCAGGCTAGCTTGAATGTGAGTTTCCAGGATAGCTCTGTCTTCACCTCCTACTGGGCCATAAAAGTAGAATTATAGATGATTGATACTGTGCTGCTTTACATGGGTTCTGGGACCTTGAACTCGGTTCTTACACTTGGACAGCAAGCGCTTTACTCACTGCGCCATCCCCCTGAGCTCCATCCTCTCTCTCTCTCTCTCTCTCTCTCTCTCTCTCTCTCTCTCTCTCTCTCTCCAGAATCTCTCTGTGTAGCCCCAGCTGGCCTGGAACTCTCTAGGTAGACTATGCCAGGCCAGTCTCCATCTCACAGCACTTCGCCTGCCTTTCGGGTGTTGGGTGCCCACTTTGCACCTTCATTTTTTTTCAAAGCCAATTTTTTATTGAAGCTTTGTGTATTTCATACAAAATTACAAATAGAACCTAGACCCGTGCCCCCCTCCCTGCCCCCCACCCCACCAGAGCTCATGCATTGTGCCAAACATGTTTTTCATCTTTTTCTCAGTCCTTTTCAAAAGTCTTGATGCAGAAGTTTACTGTTTCAGTCAATTCTTTGACCCAGTCTTCTTCTTCTTCTTCTTGTTATTCCTTTCAATATGCATCACTCCAAAATATGCACATATGCATGCTACATATATCATAGGTTTTAGCGTCTTCAGCTTATAACTGTTTTTCTTTATTAGGCTGAAAGATGTCATGTTTGAAGGCTCCTCCTTGGCAAGCCCAAACCACCATCAGTTCTGCCCTTGTGCTCCACACTGGGGTTTTTCCTTCCCATGGTCACCAAATGATGTCCAGTAAGCACTGCATCCTGTCTTGATCTTCCTGTACTGGTCTCCATGATACAGCCTGGATAGTCCAACAATAGCAGTCTATACTCTGAAGAGGCGGAAACCCCACTAGTAGCTCAGTCCACTGTTGATGTCTCAGCAGTCCCCATCTGGGACTGAAGGTTTGGAGGATTCTTGGAGAGACGTGAGTCTTCAGTCCATATTGGAAGGTTGAGAAAGCTGTGTTGAATGTCTTTGAAGAATGGCAAAAGCAGTGGCAGCCACAGGATAGCTGCACTTGCCAGTAAGACAGGCAAAACAACTGTTTTTTTTTTTAACTTTTTGTCTTTTCACTCAAATACTGTACCTGAAGTACAATTTCTCAGGCCTTACTATTTCCTTATTTCTGGTTATACTTTCCTTTTGGATATTTAAGGCGACACAGTTAGCCCAGATTAACCGAGGTTTTTGTTTTTTCAAGGTCAGTTGAGGATCTGGTCCTCAGGGGTCACTCAGGTTTGGGGGGGTGGGAGGGAGCCCCTGGCTCCTTTTGGCTTTTCAATCACCAGTTCCATCCATTCAAGGACAAAGTCAGGTCTTGCTAGCCCAGGCTTCCCTTTTTGAAGCATGAGAAGACTTTCCTCTTTATAGACTGGACACTGGCTGAAGTTCCATTAGTGGATCTCCAAGACTTCCCTGCACAGGAAGACTGGTGACTCACATTTGTAGGACATTTCAAGAGATGCCCCCATGCATAGTGCCCTGGGACTTAGTTGACCTCTGAGGGCAAGGAACAAAGTTATCTCTTAAGACCCTAGGCCAAATTGGTATGGGCATTAAGTATGGTTGTTAAGCATCCAGAAAGGCTAAGTTACACCAGCCTGATACTTTTAATTACTGTGTAATATTTTAGAAAAGGCTTGGATAAAAGCTCAAGCAGCCTTGTATAAGAAATACTAAGAAGCACTCCCATAAAATAAATACTGTGCTTAGACATAATGTCATGACAAACTAGTTTTTCCTCATTTTTTTGATCTTATATTACTCTAAAATATGCATATATACCCTTCACCCATATACCAAAACTTCCTAACTCTGAAAATAAATGGTAGCTTAGTTCTAGAACCTGTTAAGGGATTCACAATATAAAAGCATAGTTGTTTTTAGATCACAAATAATATAAAATTAACATTGCTCAGTTTGCCCTACAACTAGGTAATTGGTGTTAGCATCCACAGATGAGGGATACAATTCATCGTTTGTTTTTCTGGGACTGTGTTACTTCACTTAACATGCTATCTTCTAGTTCCATCCATTTACCAGTGCTTCAGGTGGTCCTGGGAAATCCTCCATCCTCATTTTAACCAAGGCACAATGAGCTCTGCAGATGAGCTGGAGAGCACACAAACCTTGTGGTTATACAAGGGCTACATTGCACAGAGGGAAACTGATACTCAGAGTCAGACTAGGTGAAGACGAAATCAAATGCAGTGTATTCTCAGAACCTTTGGACTTTTCCTGAAAGAAAGATCTCAAGAATTTTCTAACATTTGACACAGCCTACTTACAGATAAAGACTCCGTTTGGCACTCTGATTTCCCTGTAGGAATGGAATCTTCAGCTCTTTAGCATTTGATATAACACCATATGCCTTTTCCAGAATCTTCTAGCATTCAACTGCTGTTCAATTGCTCTTTCCCACCAGCTAAGTGCTATGCTCGAAAAGATAGGTTTGATAATAATTCATTTATCCCTTACAGAAGCAGGACCATTTTATAATAGATTTCCGGTGCACGTGGGTATTTGAGATGAGAATGCTGTAATGGGACTTTTGTATTTTGGACCAAGCAGGCACCAGTACTATTCCAAATCCAGCTTCCTAGTTTCCATCCTCTCTCTGAAGCAAGAAAATTGCTGCTGGCCATTGGAATCTTGAAAATCTTTCTGAAATATTTAGTATTTATAATAAAACATATTAGAACTTTATTCATTGAATTATTTTTTTCCTGCCTTTAAAATCTTTTTTCTTTAACCGAAACAAAATATTTTAGATACATATACTGAAATTCATCTTTTGCTTTTTTTTGGTCATCTCTTTAAGTTATGGAATGTCTATACATGGTCAATGTTGAAGATATGTTTTTCAATTCATTTTATATATTTTTACTTTGCTCAGACATGCAATTTTTTAAATTTAAGTATTCGTCCTGAAGTTCTACTAATATTGCTAAGGACCATCCCTTTGGTGGTCCATAAATTATGCAAACTTGTAAGGTATATTGCCTGAAGCCAATACCTTTCACAACTCTACTGACACACCAAATTTATTTCATTCAAAGAAGGCTGCTTAGGATAAACCAACACAATTTGAGTCTGATTATCTGCTTGTAAGAGCTACTTTGAGATGGAAAATGGCCCTATTTGAGGTACATCTACAGTGATGACATCCACCATTTATTTTTTATTTTTTATTTATTTATTTTTTATGTGTATGAATGTACTGTCTGCATGTAGGTTGGTGCATCTGTGTCGCACAATGCCGCGGAGGTCAGAAGAGGGTATCGGATTCCCCTGGAACTGGAGTTAAAGACGGTTCTCAGCTGCCATGTGGGTGCTGGGAATCAAACCCAGGTCCTCTGCAAGAGCAGTCAGTGCTCTTAACTGCTGAGCCATCTCTCCAGCCCCAACATCCACCATTTTTCACTCATGTTTCTGTTAAGGTGCCAGGATATCATACATTTGGTGAAGTTTCTGACCAACTTTCTCATTCCTGAGCCTAAGGTAGTAACTGGAAACTTAGCTAACATACACCAGAACATTTTGTGGAGTTGAATGAATACAGTGAATACTAGAAAACATCTTCCCATTGACCCAGGGAAGCACTGTGAATCCTCTCTGCCAACTGAATTGCCTGACTGAGAGTGAAGAGAGTTGAGTTGATCACAGCTCACTCCAGTAATGTGCTGATCTCCTAACCCTTGCTACATGTGACTTTGACCATATTTAGAAATGTAATCATGTTAAAATGTTAAGATAAGCCCATGCTGAATTGCTACAGGTAACTAGTAGTGTCCTTATAATATGGGGAGAGGACAGAGAGAAGGATGGAGAAGGGAAGGTGGTTGTTTGTGTGTCCATGGCAGCAGAGACTGGGGTGAAGTAGCTATAGGCCAAGGATGGCCAAAGATAGGTGAGGTGGCCGATGACTGCCGGCCCCAGAATCTACACAGACTTGTAGGGGAGCCATGGCATCAGGAGTTCATGCAGTATCTTGATTTTAGACTTCTTGCCTCCCAAACTGACCTAATAAATGCCTGCTGTTTCAAGCTGCTCTCTAGTAATTAGTTATGGCAGCCTGTGAAATAAATACAGATGTGAAGCCAAACTTTTCACTTTCCATGTAATGTGAAAGCAATTGATGTAAAAACACATCATAATTAAGAGCTACTATTGGAGTGCCTTGATACAGAAAATACAAAACTTCTCTGTAGCACCACTGCATGCTCATATAACTTCATACAAATGCACACACAGAAAATGAATTCATGAAAGCACTTACAGATAGATACATACTATGTATGGAAACAATCTGCATGAAGAGGAATCGACGGGCAGGGCAGGCAAACAGGAGGACTCCTGCCTGCTAAAAATCATTGATAACCCAGAAATAAAGGGTATCCAGGCTTTAAAGTGGTTCTAGGAAAAATCAAGAAAGATGCAACACTGTGAATAAAGGACAGGAGTTTAAGAAAAATACAGATTTTCTAGACTATAAACTTGAAACAATAAAAATTCTTGTGACTGAAATTCAAGCCTTTTAAATAATATTTTATTGATTCTTTGAGACTCAATAACCTCTCCCCTCACTTCATGTCCTCCATTATTTTTAAGGTTTATTGAGTCTAACTTGTGTTCCCCAAATGCTCTTGGACGTGGCTCCATTCTCTGGAGTTGCAGTCAACCTACTTTGTGTCTCACCCTTAAAGAAAACTGACTGTCCCTCTGTCAGCAGCTACCAATTACCACTAGTTACTCAGCTACAGCTGGGGCTTCTTCCCTCCCTATCCCCCTCCATGCTGGGTTTATATCTGACTGGGGTTTGTGCAGGTCTTATGCAGGCTGTCACAAGTACCATGGGTTCATATATGTACTGCCCTGTTGTGTCTGGAAAATGCTATTTCTTTGTACTCACCACTTCTGGTTCTTACACTCTTCACACCTGTTCCCCACCTTGCACGATGGTCGCTAAGCCTTGGGAGGGGAGGGTATGATATAGGTGTTCCATTTAGAGCTGAGCACTCTGCTCTAATTCTCTGCACATTGATCGGTTGTGGGTCTTCTCATTAGCTGTCATCTGCTGCAAGAAGAAGGTTCTCTGATGAGAGCTGAGACATGGACCAATTCACAATGAAGTACTTGCAAATTGAACTCAAGCACACATCAAAAAGATCATCCACCATGATTAAGTTGATTTCATTCCAGAGATGTAGGGCTAGTTCAACATCAACCCATAACTGTAATCCACCATATAAATAGCCTCAAGGACATAGGTCCCTGACAAATCCAACATCTCTTCATGATAAATCATAGAGAATCTATGGATACAGGTGATGTATCTCAACATAATAAAGGCAGTATATTACAAGCCCCCAGCCAATATCATACTGAATGGAGAAAAATTCAAAGCCTTTCCACTAAAATATGGAATTAAAATCTTAACTGGGCCTGTGGTGGTATGCACCTTTAATCCCAGTACAGAGGCAGAGGCAGAGGCAGGTGGATTTCTCTTAGGTCACTAGGTCCGTGGAAACCTGCTTTGTTTACATAGTAAATCTAGAGCAACCTGAGCTATAGGGAGGCCCTGTCTCAAAAACAAAATGCTAGCAGACAAGGAAAATAACAGGTTAAAGGTATTTAAAGAGAAATACATATCTGAAGAAATTATCATGTTGAGTTAACACAGAGAATTAAGAATACTTATGTTTACATGTCTTCGAAGATTGTCTTAAACACTTATTCCTTATAGCAACTATGCAACAAAAACAAAAGTTTTCTCTCTTCACTTTGTTTGAGTCTGTTTCAGTTGAAGCAGTTCCTAGACAATATCCCAAGTAATATAGTCTTTGTGGACAAAGTTAACTGGCTGGGATTGATGAGCCGGGTTCCCAGGCTAAGCCTGCCATTCCCTTGGGGAACCATGTACACAACATGAGCTTATGATCAGCCACCAAAACTTGGCTTCCATTTAGTCCTGCTACAGAGTTACAACAGAAAAAGCAACAGCATTCAAAATTCAATAATATCTGATCCAATAAAATATTGATCAAACATCTAACATTATTATATAAGAAGGGCAGCAATACTGGCCTGCTACAAAGCCTGGCTTTAGTTTAGAAGATCGTGTCTGAAAGCTACCCAGCAGTCTAAGTGGGCCTGGCTGTGGGTGTTTCTTGGCTCAGCAGCAGCTTGTTAATAAGTCAATCCCAGAGGGGCCATAAACCTTAAGTAAAAGAAAGAAAGCCACCTTATGACAAGTAGCATCATCTGTAGAGTAGCTGGCTGTGCCTTATCACCAAACTCCTTCCTTCCATTTTTTTTCTCTTCTCTTAACTTACTATACTATTTATGCTGATTATTTAAATATTAACTAAGTAACAGTACAGTTTAGACATAGACATGATAATCAAGGAAGTGCTTCATGAATGACATCCGAATAAAATTGATTGAATGTTATCCATCAAAAATATAAAATAGAATATTTTTGTAAGTCTAATAATATTTATTTCTTTGTAAGTATATATATAATCATATGTATGCATATATACATATATGAGTGGTATATTGATTTGAATAGTAATAAGCAAAGTAATTGTGTATATACATGTGTGATATATTTTATGGGTGTATGTGCACATGTGAGAGAGTGCATTTGCCAACTAATATCATTGAAGTAATCATTGGGTGGACATTGTGTCCAGTCTCCAAATAGGCTGTTGTCTGCCCTCCCTTAAAGAATAGAATAGGCAACAACAAAAGGGAAGCAAAGGTAACTTTATTTGCGATATGGGGATAATAGCCTTAAAGGGAAGTAAGAACTGAGACTCTTGGTGACAATAGGGTGCCAACCAGGAGGTTGGTAGTGTTAGATCCCCAGGTCCTCAGCAGGCTTTGCGGTGTCTTGCTAAGAGGTCATAGAGGGGTTCAGGGTGCCAACCCTGAAAAGTTTCCAAATTAGTTCTAGATTTCTTCAAGTCCTACATCTGAAGAGTGTAGTGTTAACAGGACTAGGGTCCTTGGTTCTAGTTCTAGGAGCACTGTGGGCTGTGGCAATAGCATACATTTTTTTTCTGTGTCTCTTAGACTCCCCTGACCAACAATTTAAATATTATTCTTTAATTAACTACCTTGCTAGGTTGGTAACTTTCGTTGCTATTACAACTATAATTACCATTTAAGATGTGGTTATTATATCCTCTAGTCATTCATACTCTATAAGAAAATTATAAAATTAATAAAAAGAAAAAGATAAAATCTATAAAAGGATAATTATGGAATATTTCCATGAATGATTAAATCCATCCATTATACTTGCCCCTGGAGTAACTGACAGCCATATGGATAATTTGAGAAAATTTGAAATTTCTCATAATGGATTCATTTTAAAAATATTTTATTATTTTTATTTTATGTGTATATGTGTGTCACCTGCATGTATGTAAGTGTACCCATGTCATGCAGTGCACGCAAAGGTCAGAAGAGGGTGTTAGCCCCCTGTAACTGGAACAATGGATGGTTGTTAGCTGCTCTGTGGGTGCTGGGAACTGAACCCAAGTCTTCTGCAAAAGCAGCCATTGCTCTTAATTTGAGAGCCCTTCATTACACTATTTCTTAAATAATTCATTTACGCTCTCACGATAATCTTTCATTGACTTATTTTACTTTGTTATACCATATGTATCTTTGTAAACCACCTAAAAGCATAATCTAGGACCATGGGATGAGGTGGGAACAGGGTGGTAACTGCCCGGAGCCACTTGTGCCCTTACGAAGAGTAGGAACTAAACTGCTACCTGCATAAGAACCACACAGACTAGAAAGATGATATGCTGATATGCAAATAGTTGGATAGACAGAGCTTGGAAAATTATGGGCCTCACATTCTGACATATCATCAGCAATATCTCCAGACTTACTGTTTATGACAAGCCCATGCAACATACATCTCCTGAGTGCCAGGTACTGTAGATAGTAAGAGTGTGCAAAGAACAATTTCTAAGGGTTAAAATCCTACTAAGACATTTGAGAGTAAGACTGAGGTTAGAATATACCTTTAAAGTCTTTTTCTCCTAGGTGTGTGAAAAACAACACTTGAATTAAAACTGGTTAATGGAAATGCTGTTCAATGCCTTTTGTGGTTTTATTTGAGAACTAACATGAGTCAGAAGTGAAGTGTTTTTCTTCTGGACAGTAGCTGGTGTGTGGTGGATTCTGTATGTGCAAAATACTGCAGCGAAAAGAACTTTTATTCACCTTCCCTTTACTGAAGTCCTTGGTGTGGTCAGACTGTCTCACTTTTTGTCCATGAAAAAACCTTCAGATTCATCTAGACTACTATAGTTTGTACTGTGCATGTTTTGGATCAGTCAGTGAATTATTTAGTGCCTCATGGACCAATTTTCACCATGTAAAATATTATGCGTGATACAAATCACAATGTTTATACATGTTACCAGTTAAATGAAGTGTATTTTTCATTGAATGTTTTCTACTTTAATTTTAAAATTCACGATTTGTTTTTTTATTCGTTTCCAATCTAACCACTAAAATATTACCATGAAATAGCTACTTGACACTCTAATGCTTTTCATATTTAAAAGGCTTTATTTCTTTGAGAGTCAGGAAGCTTCCTTCTTGTCAGTAGCAAGAAAGCTAAAATACCAAAAATTTAGATTTGATTATGAAATTTGAACAACATCTCAAAGTAGCCCAGCAAATTCTTCCCTCTTTTCTCAAAAAATGCTGACAAACCTAACTGAGGGTTTCCATTATTTTTTATTGAACTGCACCAAGTGATGCTTGCTATCCAGTGGGTGAACACAGAGAAAGAGACAGGTCGACTCCACTCTGTGAGAGAATGGATATGCTTCTTCATGATGACCACCACACAAAGACATTAGAGTGACATCTGTTTTAGGAAACATAGGTGGCTAACAAATGCTTAAAGCACAATAAATTTGGGGTATCTCCACAGAAAGAAGAAAACATATCGCAGATCTTTCCTAGAATTCAGACTCAGTCTAGATGTCTGTGAAAATTTCTGTTGCCCAGGAGATTCCAGGGACAGGAAAATGGCAAAGAACATCAATGCATAGGGAACATTCCATGTAATGTACAATGGATAGCTGGGACCCATTTTTCCATTCTGAATCTTTCCAGTAAAGCCAGAAGAGCAAGAACATTTTGTTATTAAATATGATTTTGGATTGTCTGTGCATTTCAGAATATAAATCTTAGGGGAGGGAGGAGAGAAAGGGAGGGAGGGAGGAAGGGAAGGAGGGAGGAAGGGAGAGAGAGAGAGAGAGAGAGAGAGAGAGAGAGAGAGAGAGAGGCTTTCCTACCAGGCAATGTGATAATGGTACAGTCTATGATTTATATCAGAACCCATCCCTGAAAATTTGTATGGCTCATGAGATCCAAAAGTATATGCTCACCCAAAATGAAATCAATATAAACTGGCCTCCTCTCTTGTGGGCCAATTACAGCAAGTTCCCTGGGACAAGGGAGGTCTGAGTTCTCTTGGGTTGTATCCAACTATTATCAAGTGGTGTTTGATGTTCCCTTTAAGTTTAAGAGGTATTAGCAATGGAGAACTTCCCAAGGCCTCACAATGGATATGACTCTCCAGTTGGGAAAGCTACTGATACTGCTTCTGTTTTCAAAGATAACTTGAAAGTATAGGAATGTTGGGGCTGGAGAGATGGCTCAGCGGTTAAGAGAGCCGACTGCTCTTGCAGAGGACCCGGGGTTCGATTCCCAGCACCCATATGTTGGCTAAGAACTGTCTTTAACTCTAGTTCCAGGGGAATCCAACAACCTCTTCTGACCTCTGCGGCATTGCACGGCATGGGTGCACCAACCTACATGCAGACGGTACATTCATACACATAAAAAATAAAAAAATAAAAAAACCAAAAAGAAAGTATAGGAATGCATGCACTTAACAACCTTTAAAGACAGGGTATTTTGAAAACAGGGAGTGCCAAGTGAACCTTTTCGTAGGAATTTTTCCTTAAATCTTTAAAGCCATACCAGTAGTCACTTACCATATCCAAGGCTCTTCCTAGTCCTCTTTAAAACAACTTCTCTTCTGGTACCAAAAGTCTATAATTTAAGGTACAAAGTGCTTGTTATAGACAAAAAGCTTGGGTTGTGGGTGGATTTAGTTATTGGCATTCAGGTAACTGATTTTATGGCTAGGTGAAAGTAAGACCTTGACCTTTGTTCTCTGAAGTAAGAAATTGCTGGGAGATTGCCCTTGAGATACAGCAAAATCTCTTAGGATTAAACCACAAAAGTCCACATAACCGAATAGAAACTGATTTGTTTTAATAAAATGGCTATTTTCTCAGTAGACCCTGGTTGATTTTGTTTTTGCTATTTGACTATCATTAACTATCACATTCTGAGTGTTGTTATTTTCCTTTTTTTTATTATACCTTTGCTCTACTCTCAGCCTTTCTGGATACATTTAAAACTTGATCAATTTATGATGCTCTTTAATTGCTGGTTCCTGTGGTTTGGTGAGGGCATAGATAGCTGTTCGCTTTTACTGGTTTCTTTCATTGGTTGTTCTCGTGCTAACAATTTTAGCACTCTTTTCAGAAGGTTAAAGGGTACTTTGGGGCTTTGAGGTTGTGGTCTGCTAATCCCTACCAGACTCTACAGGATCTCTGTATGCCTTTTCCTAGCTTATTTTTGAGTAATTTAACATTTCTAACCCATAGGAGATGAAGAACCATTGCTTGAAACTCTTCATATGGAGAGAGTGGTTTGATGTGAATTGGAAGTTGGTGGCCCATCGTGGAAGCACAGAATGGTTATCATGAGAGATTCAGAATAGTTGATATAAACAGGCATCTGTAATTTGCATATAATCACTACAAAGCTTGTGAAGAGTAGCTTGTAGCTCTTTATTTTATAATTCATTGATAATGAAAGGAAAAGTTTCTCTCCTTTTTAACTTGTATTTGCATTTTTGTCTTCAATGCTGCTAAGCTTCTATCAGTTAAATATTCTTTTGGTGTTGACTGCTTATGGGGACTTGGTTGTGCTTCTAAGTAAATAAGTGTTGTGAGTAAGACAAAAATGAAATAATTTAGGACCCAATTTGGTCATTTTCTCACACATTTCTACTCTGCAATTTGGAAGTACATATGAAGACTTAAAAATGTAAGCCTCAGACCCCAGTGTTACTCAAAGAAGAAGTAGGTTCTATGTGCATTCCATGTCAATGGTGAAATAATAAAGAAGTTTGTTTTATTAAAATGTGCACCTCATCCATATTAGGTTCTAAGGAAACCTTTTATTCTCCTTTGTCATTTTGCTTTATTGATGGTAGTGTTTCCCTTTTTGAATCAGCGTTTTCTCTTGTGACCAGTTTCACCTCAAACTGGAGTTCTTTCTTCCTTCAACACTACACATGACTTTTAAAAGCATATTTTATGGGTTCTTTGCTAACCCTGTTACATTTGGAGGTCAAGAGAGTGCATGTGGCCAGCCTGGTCTACAGAGCGAGTTCCAGGACAGCTGGGGCTACAGGGAGACCCTGTCTTGAAAAGACCAAAAAAAAAAAAAAAAAAAAAAAAGATGGTTTGACAATGGACAGTCAATCTCTTAGATTTAATTGAAGATTAAATGAGAGATGTATGGCTTAAATTTTAATTGTGCTGAAACTTTTTTTCAAAAGAAGTGGCAGCAATTCCAAGGCTCATTGTGGCAAGGAAAAGTAAAGGAAAATAGAGATACCATTGATGGTCCATAAACAAAGTGACAGTACTACAGTGGTACGCGGGCCCTGGTCTTTCTGCTGATTTAAATTGATCTCATGGATGAAGATCACAGGAATTTGACCAGAATTATTTAACATGAAGCACAATGTGATTGCAATTAAATTTAGGGTAAGTATCTTCTAAAAGCAAAATTCAAGTTTACTCTAGAGAGGTATATTACTCTTAAAGTTACAATTCAAAATTTTTATTTACAGACAAAACTATTGACGTTATAGGACGGAACTTAAGAAATGTTAATAAATTTATCTTTAGTATAAAGAGATACATGTTCTTAATCAGTTGACTCAAACATAATAATATAGTCTTCAATAATAGAACGAGTATGTGGATGCTTAACTCAAGAATGTGAATCCGATCTGAGCATAATGGAAAGAACTTTGTGAGATCTCTTGAGGACCAGCTGAGGCAAGCCCAGGTAGGTAGCGGCAGCAAGCTGGGTGCTTCAGCCAAGGCGCTGATGTTGACTTGATTCTAAATATAATAATCCCGGTTAATCCATGCTCCCTGTAGTTTGGCTTGCGTTTGCAGGCTTCGCGGTATAAATATTGTTGTGTGTCTTGATCTGTAGATCTCCTGAACCAGTGGGAAGAGAGGGCTTGGCTAAGAGCCTCCACACCTCCCCCCCTGGCTATACTAAGTCTGGTGAAGTTCGAGTCATCTGAAGGGAGGCATAAACTGCATATGCTTGCAGACACATAAGAGGCATAGTGTAGGGATGGTAAGGAGCGGCAACAGCGCCCTTTCATGGGTGAAGAAAGCTCTGATGATCGGCACAAGAGCCAATCTCGACACAGTGTACGATAGGAGACATACCTTGCGAATAAGAGGATGAGCTAGGATAATGCTAAGAGACAAACGGGAACAACCGCGGATGCAAGAGTAACTAATCAAGCCACTGACGTAGGAGATTGCTACATGGGATCCCCTGCGGATAGCCCAGGAACCAGATATAGAACACAAAATTGTTGGAACATATATTTAAAGAAACTAACGAGTGATTTATAAAGAGCAAATCAAAGAACTAAAAAAAAGACAGGAATGAAGCCAACTCAAAAAGGACTCCTAGAGAGAGGAGAATGACAAACTCCTGAAGAACTGGAGAACATGAGAAAGATCCCATGCTGAAAAAGATAAGGGAAACCAACCATCGAAGCAAAGAGCTACAGGAAAAGAGATTGAGAAGCTCCAAAAAGAAGTAGGAATACTAAAGAAATCAGAAGAGATAAATTGAAAAAGGAAATCAACACTCATCCAATCAAGGGATAGAAACTAGAAAAAGCCTCAGAACAAGGAATGGAGGAAGCAGAACCAGATATTAATATTAGACCTGGAAGATACACAGGAACAACTAAAACTCAAGAATGATTATGAAAAATTAAAAAATACACAAAAGTGGAACAACCAGGTACTGTGGGACACTATTGAAAAGATCAACCTCCACAATCATAGGAGTAGAGGAAGGAGAAGAATCCAAACACCGCAAGGGAATGGTTATTCATCAGATCTTCTAACTAGACAACTAGATGGAAAAACTTTCCCCAAACTAAAAAAAGACAAACCAATACAAATAACAAGAAGCACATAGAACTCCAAACACAAGATCGGAAAAGAAATTTTAACACGACATCATAGTTAAAATTGCAAGACACTAAAACAAGACAAAATCCTTAAAGCCACAAGAGAAAAACAAGTTGACCTATAAGGGGAAACCTATCAGTATTAAAACTGACTTCTCAAGTCAAAATATGAAAGCAAGAAGAACCTGGAGCAAGGGTATTCCCAGAACTTGGAGCAAGGCATTCCCAGTGTTAAAAGACAATAGATGCCAACCCAGGTTACTATACCAGCAAAAATGTCGTTCATATAATTGAAGGAGAGAGAAACAACCTTCCATTGACATAAACAAGTTGAAAGATACATGTCCGAAAACCAACCCTTCAGAGTTTAATACTTGAAGTAATTCAAAGAACAGAAGAAAAGGAGCAACCATCCCCAGGCACCTAGAAAGAGAAATCAATAAAAGTATAATTTCAGAAGTAGAAACCTAAACCCAAACCCCAAATGATAACAAGGCAAAAAAAGGAACAACACAAACCTATCCAGTCATAACCTTAAATATATTTTTTAATTTTTTTATTTTCTATATGTGTTAGGAATGTACTGTTCTGCATGCAAGTGTGTGCACCCGTGTCGTTTGATGCCGCGGAGGTCAAAGAAAGGGATGTCGGATTCCCCTGGAACTGGAGTTCTCCTGGAATTGAGAGTTTCAGACGTTCTCGGCTGCCATGTGGGTGCTGGGGATCGAACCCGGTCCTCTGTAAGAGGCGTCGGCATTCTTTAACTGCTAGGCCATCTCTCCAGCCCAACCTTAAAATATTAATGGACTAACTCCCCAATCAAAAGACTTGACTGGGAGATTGGATTAGGAAACAGAATCCATCGATATGCGTCTACAAGAAACCACATCTTACCTTCAAGGACAGGCACCACCTTAAAGTGAAGGTGGAAAAAAATATTCCAAGCTAATGGCACCAAAAAGAAAGCAGGTGTTGCTATTTTAATTATCAGAAAAAATAGACTTCAAAGTAAAAGAAATCAGAAGAAGTAAGAAGGCCATTTACATTTTTTATCAAAGACAATTAACAAGAAGATTTCACAGTTTGTGAATATATGAATGCCCCAAACTTCTGTGCACCAAACTTTATAAAGACAATTCTCCAGGACCACAAGTCAACACACAACCCCAGACACTCATAGTAGGGGACTTCAATACCCCACTGAGTCCTTTGGATAGGTCACAGGACAAAGAATAAACAGAGAGCAGAGACATCTGAACTGAATGCTATGATACACCTAAATGGACCTCATAGACTCTACCGAATATTCCACCCTAATACCAGAGAATACACTTTTCTGCTCAAGCACGCCCACAGAAACATTCTTCCAAAATCAACCACATACTGGACACAGAAAAAACCTTCACAAATACAAAATGATTGAAATAATTTCATGCATTCTTCAGAACACATCTGCAATAAAGTTCAACATCAAAACCAGGAGAGCCCTACTGCCTACAAAACACATGGAGACTAAACAAGACACTTTTGAATAATGAATGGGTCAAGGAAGAGATAAAGAAAGTAAATAAAAGCATTCCTTTTAAGAAAACTGAATGAATGAAAACAACAAAACCAAAAACCTTGGGATTCCTTTAAATGAGTCCTAAGAGGGAAGTTTATAGCCCTGGTGCCTACATTAAGAAAAACAGAAAGAGGCAAGTGAATGATCTAACACTACAGCTAAAAGCACTTGAGAGGCACAACAGATGAACCCTAAATGCAAACAGACAGGAAGAGAAGAACAAAAATCAGAGGAGAAATCAATGAAATAGAAACAAAGAAAACAATACAAAAAAATCAATGAACCCAAAAGTTGGTTCTTTGAAATAATAAACAAGGTAGACAGACCTCTAGCCCAGTTAAAAAAAAAGAAAGAGGAACAACTCCAAATCAATACCATCTGTGATGTAAACAGAAAAAAAATCACACAGACAAGGAAAAGATCAAGAAAATCATATGGGAATAATTCATGAACCTATACTCTACCAAGTTTGAAAACCTAGAAGAAATAGATAGATGAATATCTGAAATCCTGGGGAATCACCAAAGCTCAACCAGAGAGGATCGACAGCTTAAAACAGACCCATAATACATGAAGAAAATTGAAGATGTAATAAGAAACCTCCCAACTAAAAAAAGGCCCCAGGCCCAATTGGTTTCACAGCAGAATTCTATAAACATTTCAAAAAAGACCTACAAACCTTATTACTGAAACTATTTAAGAAGGATACAAACAAGGAATTCTCCCAAACTTCCTTCTATGAGCCAGCAATCACTCTAATTACCAAACCAGGCAAAGATACAAACTAAAAAGGAAAATTTATAACCAATTCCCCTAATGAACAACAGATGCCCAAATTCTAAACAGGATATACTGGCAAATCACATACAGACCCACATCAAGAAGATATCCATCCATATGACCAAGTTGGATTCATACCAGAGATGCAGGGATGGTTCAACCATATGAAAATCAATAAACATCATCAAACACATAAATGGAAATAAAGACAAAAACCACACCATCAATCTCAATTTATGCTGAGAAAAAGCCTTTGACAAAATCCAGCATCCCTTCATACTTAAAGTCCTAGAAGGAATTGGATTGGAGATCATTCCTCAATGTAATCAAAGCCCTATACAGGAAACCCACAGCCAATATCATCCTAAATGGGGAAATGACAGAAGACATTCCCTTTAAAAGGTAGGAACTCGTGGCAAGCTGCCCCCTGTCACCACTCCTCTTCAATATAGTGCTTGGGAACACTTGCTAGAGCAATAAGGCAAGAAAAGGAAATTAAAGGAGTACTAATTTGGAAAAGAGTGAAGTCAAGCTATCCTATTTGCTGATGATATGATTGTTTACTTAAGGATGCTAAAAAACTCCACCAGAAAACTCCAGAAATGATTAACAGCTTCAGCCAAGTGGCACAGGGTTACAAAAATAACCTAAAAAAAAAATCAATGGCCTTTTCTTACACAAGAACAAGCAACTGGAGAAAGATTTCAAAGAGACCTCTCCACTCACAATAGCCTCAAAAACAATTAAAATACCTAGGAACAAAGCAAATCAAAAGACACCAAAGATCTCTATAAACAAATTCTTTAAACCTTTAAAGAAAGAAATTGATAAGACATCAGAAGATGGAAAAACCTCCATGGTCATGTGTTGGGAAATTAACATTGTAAAATGTCCATTTTACAAAACTTCTTGTATAAATTTAATGCAATTCCAATTCAAATCCCAAAGATTTCTTCACAGGCTTGGAAAAAAAGTCCTTAAATTCATTTGAAAAACAAAAGACCCTGAGTGAAAGAGCTAAACAGGGGGATCTCTATACCAGACTTCAATCTATACTAACAGGGCTATAGTCATAAAAACAGCCTAGGGTACTGGCAACAAAAACAGACCTGTTGACCAAAGAACAAAAACTGAAGATCCAAATCTGAGCACATACAATTTCAGCATCTTATATTGACAAGGGGGCCAAGAAGCCACAATGGAGAAAAGACAGCATCTTCAGCAAAGTGGTGTTGGCAAAACTGGATACACCACTCTGCAGAAGAATGAAATTAAACCCCTACCTCTCACCCTGCTACAAAGTCAACTTCAGGTGATCAAGGACCTCAACTTGAAACCCCAAACTCTGAAGGTCAATAAGAAGAAAAACTTGGCAGCAGACTACAAAGACATAGTGTAGGAAAAGACTTCTGGTTGGATGCCTAGGAAAGAGCGACCCTTCTTTAATCGAGGACCCAGTGCCAGATTAATCGAACCCCCGATTGACAAATGGCCGGTCATAACCAAAGTCTGACATCCAAAATCACAGGAAGTGAACAGCTCCCAGGGAGTCCGAGAACCTTCTGACCTCACGAACCGCATGCACGAACGGGCGACTCTCAGAAATAATTTACATAATATTATAAAAACAAAAAAAAAAAAAGAAAACCAATCAACTGCCAGAATAAGGTAACATAAATCACTCAGGTAACTCAATATGTAAAAGAAAAACAGATGAAAAACCAGGATGGAGAATCACCCTAACTCTACAGCAGACTTGGATATAATCCAAAACAAAGAAGAAACTTGACATCTAGAGAAAGAGCTTGACCACTACAAGTGAGGAAATTAGAGATGTCCCTGAGAAACACCTCAAGAAGGGTTCCAATCATAATCAATAAGGAAATGCAAATCAAAACCACTTCTAAGTTATCATCTTAACTCCAATAAGACTGGCGAGGATCAAGAAAACACATGATTCCAGGTGCTGGAGAGTGTGTGGGGGAAAGGGAAACACTCATCCACTGCTTGGGGGGAATGTAACACTCATGCAACCACGATGGAAAGCAGTGTGGAGAACCCTTTTGGAAGACTTGGATGGAACTGCCACCTGACCCAGCTTCTACCACTCCTAGGCGATATGCTACCCTCAAGCCCACCCACCCCACCGCAGAGATACATGCACAGCCATGTTTATTTCAGCTCTCTTCACAATAGCAAGGAGCTGGAACCAACCCAAATGCCCCTCAACTGATGAGTGGATAGAGAAAATGTGGTACATCTACACAATGGAGTTCTATGCAGCAGTAAAGAAAGACGACATCATGAGCTTTGCAGGAAAATGGCTGGAGCTAGAGGACATCATGTTGAGTGAAGTAACACAGTCCCAGAAAAACAAACAACTAATGGTATCCCTCATCTGTGGATGCTAGTGCCAATTACCTAGTTGTAAGTATTTCTTGTGCAGGGCACCTTGAGCTTTTGTCCAAAGCAGTTGGGAATGATGCATATTGGAAACAACAACAACAACAACAATAACAACAACAGAAAGGACTGCATCGAAGAATTGACTGAAACACTGAACTTCTGCTCAAAACAGTCAACTTCCACATGGAGAATATTGAGAAAGACTGAGAAAGAGATGACAAGCATGTTTGGCAGAATGCATGAGCTCTGGTGGGGTGGGGGAAGAGGGGGACACAAGTCTAGATTTGATAAATAAATTAATTAATTAATTAAAAAAGAGAACTCTGACCTTGAGTCACAGAAAGATGAAGCTATTAGAAAATTGTTTATCATTAGTAGATGTTATGAAACATTAAATATTATCATTTGATCTAGAGATTTGGATCAGCTTCAACAATCAGAGAAACTCTCCTAGAAAACTATATGTGGGCTGGAGAGCTGGCCTAGTGGTTAAAAGCACTGACTGCTCTTGCAGAGGACCCGGGTTCGATCCCCAGCACCCACATGGTGGCTGAGAACTATCTGAAACTCCAATTCCAGGAGAACTCCAGTCCCAGGGGAGTCTGACACCCTCTTCTGACCTCCGCGGCATTGCACAACATGTGTGCACAGACCTGCATGCAAACAGTAGATTCATACACATACAGAAAAATAAATTAAAAAATTAAAAAAGAAAACTATACGCATGTCCTGGGTAAAATTTAATGCTGAAATCTCTTTTGCTTCTCAGTTTTTTTTGGGGGTGGGGAGGTTGCTTTTATAAGAAAGTCTTACTCCACCTTAGGGTGAAAGGATGAAAAAGAATTCTAAGCAACTGGCAAAAGAAATGAAAAGGTGTTGCTATTCTAATATCTGATAAAATAGAATTTGAACTAAAATTAAGCAAAGGAGAAAAGGGAACAATGGACCAAGATATTGCAAACATGAACATACAAGCACTAAACTATGGTGCACCTTGTTTCCTAAAAAGAGTACTAATGGATTTCAAGACACAGATTAATCCTACCTTAGTAATAGTAGGTGACTTCAATACTCCAATTTCTCTAAATATGGTGGTCTTCTGGACATAGAATAAGCAGAGAAACATCTGTAATGAGGGATATCATACCTTTTTTTTGTCTTTTTGAGACCAGGCTGGCCTTAAACTCAGAGAGATTGGCCTGCCTCTGCCTCCTGAGTGCTGGGATTAAAGGCATGCACCACCATGCCCAGTGGGATATCATATCTTAAATACATCTCACAGACATCTACAGGACATTCCACCAAGCATCAAAGAATACATGTACCAATGAGAAGCCCATGAAGTTTCTCTAAAATCGACAACATGCTCCATGTACTGGAGCATAAAATAAACCTCAACAAATACAAAAGAAAAAGAAATAATTCCAAGTACTTTATCAGACTAAAATAAAATAAAGCTGAAAATCAAGAGCAAAAGAAGCTCTAGTAACTATATGAACTCATAGAGAGTAAACCACACACTTTTCAATGATGAATGAATTGAAGAATAAATCAAGAAGAAAATAAAAATATTCCTAGAACTAAATGAAAATGAAAATACAGCATAACAAAACCTCTGAAGCATGTTGAGAGCAGTCCCAAAGGGACGTTTATAGCTCTAGTTACATTAAAAAGTCTGAAAGAGAACAAATAAATGACTTAAGAGTACAACCCAAGATTCTGAGAACAGAGAATAAACCAAACCCTTCAGATGAGAGGAAATAGCCAGAGTAGAAATCAATTAAATAAAAATAAAGAAAATAATACAATGAATCAATGAATCTAAGAGCTGGTTCTTTGAATAGATAGACAGGATAGACAGATAAATAGCCCAGATAATCAAAGGAAAGAACAAATCCAAATCAACAGAATAAGAGATGAAAAGGGAAGTATCATAAGAAACATCAAAGAAATCCAGGATGATAGAAGAGAATGCTTTAATAAAACCTTTATTAAATTAGAAAAATCTATAAGAAATGAATGAATTTATAGATTCAATAGAACCACCAAAGTTAAACAGAGACCAAAAACTTAAATAGACCCACAATAAATAAGTAAACCAAAACAGTAGTAAAAAGCTTCCTGATTAAAATAAATAAAGAAATAAAGAAAGAAAGAAAGAAAGCCCTAGTAGAGATAGATTCATAGCAGAATTTTACCAGAACTTCAAAGAAGATCTACAACCAATATTTCTTAAATTATTCAAAAAAATAGAAACAGAGGTAGAATTACTCTAATACCTAAACCAGGTAAAGATGCAGCAAACATAGAAAACTACAGTACCATATATCTAATGGACATAAATGAAAATATTCTCAATAAAACACAAACCCATACAGAACACATATCAATAAGATCATCTCCCATGATCAAGTTGGCTTTATTCCAGAGATGTAAGGATGATTCAATATTCATAAGTAAAAAAAATGTAATAAATTACATAATAAATTGATTAAAAACAAAAAAATCACATGATTATCTCAATAGATGCAGAAAATGACTTTGATAAAATGCAACATGGTTTCATGATAAAAGTCCTAGATGGAATTAGAACAGAGGGCACACACCTTGACATATTTAAGGGTATAGACAATAAACCCACTGCCAGCATCACTCTAAATGGAGAAATTGAGGCACTCCCTTTAAAACTAGGAACCAGACAAGGTTGTCCACTATCCCTGCTCCTTTTCAGTACAGTGTTTGAAACCCTCGCTAAAACAATTAGACAAAACAAGGAAATGAAAGGGTTACTAGCTGAAAAAGAGGTCAAATTATCCCTATTTGCAGATGATCTTATTATGCATAAGAGATCCCAAATATTTCACCAGTAAATTTCTTGAAATGATCAATATTTTTTGACAAAGTGGCAGGATACAAAAGTCAATTGTTTAAAAAAAATCACTAGCCTTTCTATATACCAATAACAAGCAGTCAGAGAAAGAGTTCATGGAAACCTTCCCCTTCACAATAGCCTAAAAAAATCTAAGAATAAACCTAACCAAAGACATTGAAAGATCTTTACAATGGAAACTTTCAATCTTTGAAGAAGGAGAATGAAGAAGATGTTAGGAAATAGAAAAACCTCCAATGCTTATGGATTGGAAAAATTAATATTATAAAAATTACTATCCTACCAAAAGTAATTTATAGATGCAATGCAATCCCAAACAAAATCTCCATGAAATTTTTCATAAAAATGGGGAAAAAACCCAAATTTATATGGAACCACAAAAATGAGATTATTTAGACAGCCAAAGCAATCCTGGGCCAAAAGGAGCAATGCTGGAAGAATTACCATACCAGATTTCAAACTATATTACAGAGCTATAGTCATAAAAAGATCATGGTACTGGCACAAAGACAAACATGGAGATCACTGGAGCAAAATAGAAGACCAAAACATGAGTGCATACAATTTCAGCCACTTTAAATTGTAAAAGATGCCAAGAATACACACTTGGAGGAAACATTGCTGGAAAGACTGCACAAAAATCAACTCCAAATGAATCAAAGACCTCATCGTGAAACCTGAAACACTGGAACTGTTAGAATAAGATAGAGGTTCAGGAAAGGTCTTTCTAAATCAAACACTAGTTGGTCAAGAATTAAGGCCAACAATTGACAAATGGGACCTCACTAAACTAAAAAACTTCTGTACAGCAAAGGAAACAACCAATTGAGTGCGGAGGAAGCCCACAGAGTGGGAGAAATTGTTCACCAGCTGTACATCTGATAGAGGATTACTACCTGGAATATACAAAGAAGTCAACAGAATCAAGAAAACAACCTAATTAAAAATGAATTATATGTTCTCAAGAGAAGAAATAAAAATGGTTTAAAATACCCTAAAAAGTGTTAAATGTCCTTAGTAATTAGGGAAATACAAATTAAAACTGCTTTAAGATTTCAACTTACCCTAGTCAGAAGGGCTAAGAGCAAGATCATGACACCAAATGCTGGTAAGGATGTGGGGAAAAGGGGACCCTCATTAACTGCTAGTGGGATCACAAACTGGTGCAACCAGTATGGAAATCAGTGCAGAGAACTCTTAAGAAACTAAAAACAGATCTACCATATAATCCAGCTATATCACTCCTTAGCATACACTCAATGGACTCAATATCCTATTACAGAGATACTTGCTCAGCCATGTTTATGGCTATTCTTTTTCATAATAGTTAGGAGATGGAAACAATCTAAACGTCCCTGAACTGCTGAACACAAAATGAAAATGTGGTGAGTTTGCACAATGGATTTCTACTCAGTGGTAAGGAACAACAAAATCAGGAATTTTATAGACAAGTATGCCTCTTTCCACTTATCAAAGAAGCTTCTTGTAGCAGATGGAGACTGTTACAAAGTTTTGCAACTGGTCACATGAAGAGAACAAGTGTCTGTGAGTTGCCCTGCCCTAGGTGACATATCTAGAATGGAACCTGTACACCTAAGGCTCAGACAACATGGACGAAAAGGGAACAGAAAGAATGTAAGAGCCAAAGGGACGACACCTGCTGCTACTGAAAACATTCTATACGTGACAGGGAAGCTACATCAAGGCAGTCTCCACAGTGTGGTAGGTCAGTAAGGTCTGCAGATAATGATGAAATTACTTGATACATAAAGGGGGATAGGAGAGTCTTCCAAAGGTCCCACCTCAAGATGAATGGCAATCTATGGATGCTGAGAGGGAGAATCAGTTTTCTCCAGGGATGAGCTTCCTCAGAAGTTGTCTAATTCTAAGTGGGCAGCTCTAAACACAAGTACACATGGACACAGTGACGTGTGTGTGTGTGTGTGTGTGTGTGTGTGTGTAAAACAATAATAAAGAAGAAAAGCAAAGAGTTGGAAGTATGTGGAAACATTTGGAAGGGGGACTGAGAGAGAAGGAAGTAAAGCAAAGACCACTCACGAATGATAGTCACAAAAAATAAGCAAGTAAAACCAAATAACAGCAATAGAAGAAAGTACTGCAAGTATTTTTAAAACAAAAGATATATTACAAAAGAATATTAGAGGTACACTGTAGGAAAATTTAAGGAATACAATAAAAATAGTAGTTTTTCTTAATGCTTTAATCTTTGTTTGCCTGTTAGCACTTATTTGGGCTCCATATAGAGCAATGCAATAATTTTCTTGTAAAATTTAGTTTACATGCTGGAAAAGAAAACTTCCTCTATCATTTCATTTTCCTCGGGAGCTGTATTATAAATGAATGTAATTTATTCTTTTTATGAAACACTTTGCTTCACTGATTCAATTCTGCAGTTAGTTATATTGGGTGAGTTTTCTATATCATTTCAAATATCTCGCCATTAGAAAACACTCTAGCAACTAACTTTGTAGTAATCTATCATCGTTCCCTTTGCATACATTTCCGCAAACTAAATCAGCAAGTTAAAGAGAGTCCAGATTTCCTTGACTTCTGCTGTGTGATATTGTATTTTCAATTATTTAATTTATAAATAGTTTACAACTTGACAACTCATTTTCTCATTAATACTAAGTATTTATCTATTAGTATTTGGCTTACATGTTTTGGTTGGATATATGCATATGTATATATATATATATGTATATATAGTATTTGGCTATTAGTATTTGGCATATATATGTGGGAATCTGCTGATTAATTTCTTAGTGTATTAGTGTATTAGCTTCTGAAGGACTAAGAGCTCAAAAGATTTCCAGCATTGCTATGGGAAGATACAGAGAACAAAGCCTGAAAACCTCACACTTGCCATTAGTGTACAAAATTGAATTTCATAAAAATCAAATATTGGTCAGTCTCAAAGTTCAAAAAAAATCAAATATTGGAACAAGTAACATTATCCCCGTAATTAATCCCATTAAAGCACACTCTTAACATGTAAGGACATATTTGAGAAATCCCAATATAGCTCTGATACTGTTCATCCTGTTTCAAGCACTCCACAAATCTGTTTAGTGACCTAGATGAACTGACTGATGTGCATTTGGAACCAAATTCACGTATGATGGTAGACGAATACTGTAAAGCCTGAACAGGATGGTGTTCTTGAGGACTGTCAGAATAACAACATGTATGCACATGAAGCACATGGGAGGGGGGACTTGTAAGCAGAGCTGGAAAACTATCACTTGTTTTAGCAGAAAATTGCTGATAAAAAGGTTTTCTCATTTTATACATTTTTATGACAGTGGAAAATCATCACGTTTAAGTACCGAGTATCTGAGTTGTCAGATGAGTACCCGCATCCTAGTTTAGAAAGGAGGTGGCATGTGTGGGCTGAGGGTTTAATGGAGGGTTTAACTCCTTGGAGTTAAAAAAAAAAAATCATCTTCCAAGCTGAATTCGACTTTCTGTTTTGTTTCTGAAGTAAGGACAGAGTAGGAAGAACAGCGAAGGGAGATCAGCTTTAAATGACTTATAAAAAGGACCCGGGAAAAGTTTTTGGACATCAAAAAGCCCTTACAAAACAGGCTTTTAATGATTTAAGTGTAAATGAATCAAAAGCATATGGATAACATTTTCCTTTAAAATACCCTTGGGTTTAAAAAATTAAGGGAAAAAGTAAATGGCTGAGAATGTTTTAGATTTGGTAAACAAAGAGAGAGAGTAAAAAAATAGCTTCAGGAGTTTGAGACACCCCAATTTCTTTGGGGGTTTTCTGTGCCCAAAAGAGTAGGGGCAGTATGATGATTGAAATCCCCTGAGTCCAGCAGCCCTGGTTACCTAACCACAGGCACAAGACAGGAGCGCCAGGATTACTTCCCGAAATATATGCATTGACATTAGACTTTTGGAGGTGGAATTTGAAGGGTACTTACTGAGAACATAGGTTGCATTTTCAGACCTGAAGCTAGCTATCTGCAAATCCAACACTGAACTGCAAGCTATGAATTGGAACAGAAGAATATGTGATACATTCTATTTGGAGGAGGCATGGAACTTACAGTGCCTTGTTCATGATGGCCCATCTCTCTTTTTTTTTAATCTTGCAACTTGTCCATAGGCTAATAAGGTCACATCAAAATACATAAACATACATGGGTGCACAAACTTGCATGCAGACAGTACATTGATACACATACAGAAATAAATAAATGCCGGGCGTGGTGGCGCACGCCTTTAATCCTAGCACTTGGGAGGAAGAGGCACGCGGATCTCTGTGAGTTCGAGGCCAGCCTGGTCTACAGAGTGAGTTCCAGGACAGCCAGAGCTACAGGGAGACCCTGTCTCAAAAAAAAAAACAAAAAACCCAAAAAACAAAATACATAAACATTTTAGTTCCAGCTCCAGGTGATATCCTATCTACTTTTACAATGTGTAAATAGGAATAGTATTGTGTCTTCTAAAGTTTGAGTAATTCATACATGATAACTGCAGTTAGTTCCTCCTGGAAAAGATAAAATACCAACTTCAGAAAGCTGTAAGGAAAAACCAAAAACGGAGTTTACCAGCTTCCTGTTTTCTATTGACGGCAGAGGACAGAGGACGAGAGAGCTATAGCCCTATTAAGCTGGCATCTCCATTAACAGTTTGAGAAGCCACACCCCTGGAAATAGTGTTTGTATTAATTAATGAAAGTTTAATCCCCAGACTTTCATCAACTATCAAAACTGACTCAGTCTGGCATGGTGTTCCATGCCTTTAATCCCAACACTCAGGAGGCAGAGGCAGGTAGATCTCTGTGACATCAAGGCCATCTGTGTCTATATAGTGAGTTCCAGGCCATCTGGAACTATAGGAGACCCTGTCTCAAAAAGAAAAGTGACTCTCCATCTTAAGATAAGTTTGAAAAATCATGTTTGTCCTTGCAGGGTGGTCACTAGAAAGAGATGAAAGCGTGGAGGAGCCTATGTGCTTATATGTCATATGTTTTCGTGTTTAAGAGGGCAACGGAATAAATAAATCTACCTTAGAAGTATTTAGCTAGTATAATATTTTACTGAAAAGCTGAGCCTTTGCTATAGGCATTAGATAGTACAAACACTCAAATAATCGGTACGGCTTTTATTAATTCAGGAAACATCTTTAGTCCTTGGTGGGTTCTCAACTCAGTTGATTTAGCTTTAGCAGTATTCACGGAAACACACGAAATGCTGGGACTGGGACACGTGTTTTCATTCTCAGGCACATCATAAATTCTTGATGTTCTTTCCTTCCACTGTGCTGCTCTGTGTCTCACAGAGAATGTCATCAGTGTTTCTCTTTCTCATTGACTGTCCACCCTCCAGTCTTCTTTCTTTCCTGATCCAGCCCAGATGACATGGTGACTTCCAGGACTAGTAATTCGCAACGTGTTGGACATCAAATCCAAAATCCCTCCTCACGCTGTTCCCTTCATCTCCCTCCCACTTTCCTCCACATCCCTAAAGCACAGCAGTTCCGCTGAAGAGAACTGCACAAAAGAACAGATTGCTACCCACTTCGTTAACGGTCTCAGGCCTCCTTCAAGTTTGCTTACCAACCTTGTGATTTTCAACCTGCTGGCCCGCCTTCTCCTGGTTCCTGGGACTCTCCTACACCTTCGCTGTTCCCCTGGCTCTTAGCTGATGCCCCGGCCTCACTCTACGCATCTGATCTTGTCTCATACCTTCAGACTGTGGGTGTGAACCACCTCAACCTCTACTTTCCTTACCAAGTCAGAGTTTACCTCCATCTGTCCTCCTTCCCTCTTCAGACCCCATCTTTTATCCACATTGAAGATCCAGCCAGCATCTTCAATTTCACTCTCATTTCAATCTCTTTTCCTCTAGCACCATGGTCCATCAAATACATTTTCCATTTTATCTCCAACTATCCCTTTTGTCTTAGTTTATTTCCTTGACCTAAATGAACATTTGAAACTTTGCATGCTTATGAAAGAATCATTGGTGGGAAAACTTCCTTGGTCTCTATTGTCTACTGTGTGTCACACTTCCGGTGGGTGTCGTTCTCTGAGTGAATCTTCTCAGAGAAGTCACGGCAGACATGTACCTCCAGTAATTGATTCAATTGCACCTTTTCACTGCATGGGATTTGTGTGTAACTTGCCTCCACTTTCAGCCTTCCCCATTTTCTGAGATCTCACCAAATATCTCTTGGGAGTCAGTGACAGTATATCAGTGATCTCCTGGGGGCTGCTGGCTATCAGATGCTCATGAACTTTCTTGGTCATTTGCAATCACTGGCGTTTGAGCATCTTCCATTGCTATTTGCATTGTATATACTACTGGAGCTCTCCTGCTCTGCTACCCAGATGGCGCCTGCCATCTTTACTTGGCCTATGTTCCTCAATATCTTACCCACCTGGATTGAACTGTTGTCCTCATCCATCTTGCTGACTGACCTTGACCCTGACACTTTCATCCATGCCCTGGCTCAAATTTTTGCCTCTGTTCATTCTATTCTCTCTATTCCTATTCAACTTCCTCTGGCTCAGAATTTAGCATGTATATTGGAGAAACTTTTCTTGAAGCTTCAGGGTGCTGGTGATGTTCTTCCTGCTTCCGGCTCTGTTACTGCACATCCCTCTGATCTCTAAGCACAACCACTGTGTTCCTCTGCAGGATACATGCTGATTTTGGTACCTACTCCACATTAAGTAACTTTTCTGAGCAAATATCAACTTTTTTCCTTAACTGATAAAGTGTTATATAATGTGACTTTTTAAGATTAAAACGCAAAAGGAATAAATGGCTGAAAATTTGTCTTTTGTTTGCATATGTGTATAAACTAAAATTTATAGCTGGATTTCAATATCCACTGAGTTTGCCTTTACTGGGTAAGCAACTGCAGATTGAAAATATTCAGAAAAAGTGTCTATACTGAATATATACAGACATTTTTCTGTTAATATTTTCTAAGCAATTCAGTATAACAACTATTTACGTAGTATTTACATTGAACTAAGTATCTTAAGTAATCTAGAGGTGTTTTAAAGTATATGGGAGAGAGAAGAGGCTCCTGGGTTATATACAAATACTATGTTATTTTATACAAGGGACTTGACTATCCCAGGCTTTAGGATTCACAGGGTGTCCTGGAACAAATCACCCAGTAATACAGAGGGACAGCTGCACCTCCTTAAAGTGAAGCTCTTTTACAAGAACTGTCTAACCTGCTTCAAGGGTACAATTTAAGGAACTGTTGCCTTATTTTTTCCATTTTTTTCTTTTAAAATATTAATTCCTTAGAGAAATCTTCTGTGAATGTCCATATTTTGATCATTCACCCTTTATTGTATCCTAACCCTAGTCTTCAATTTAAGTGTTTAATATTATACATTTATCACAATACATACATTATTCTTGCAAGCATTTGAACTTATTTGTGAATGAGATCACTTTGGGGCTTTGTCCTCCCCTTTCTCATGAGGATCTACCTCTCTACTCTTCTCCATATTTGCATTCTCAATACCTTTTACTATGTCTGGCCTATAAAAGGGCATTATGACTCTTCTTAAATGGATGATAATAAATGAATGAATGAATGAATGAATGATAAACTAGTGGAGTCTATGATTATCCAGAGGAAAAAATGAAGCCTAGTGAAAAAATGCTATAAAATTACAAGACTTGGAAACTGACCTTACTGTAAAAATGAGAAACGAAACACTTCTACACAGATGTGCTCTGAGGTTAGCAAAGAGCTTAAGTAGGCTTTATGGTGTTTACAAGAAACAGAGCCAAGATGAATCCAATCTTTCTTCTTCCAGTTTGCAAACTTTCCCTTTTTTTTTTTAATTTGGAAAATGTCGCCATTGTACATGTTTATCCACAAATAATGTCTGAAAAAGAAGGATCAAAGTCTCAAACAAGAACCAAAGGCCTCAATATACCAGCAGTATGCAAAGCAGGCAGAGGGGGATGCTTGCCTTGGTGCAGCACTGGATACTGGGACATTTCACCATGTGAGCTTGCCTTCCAACTCTTGGTCCTATTGCAAAATGCTCCTCTGCATTTTGCTTGGTGACAGGAAAGGCCTGGTCTTGCCACAGAAGGATCACCAAGGGGAGCCGCACAACTGAAGAAACAGGTCAAAGTCACTTTAAGAAAGGTCTCACTTCAGGGTAAAGTGCTTAGGCTTCAAATTTTAGGAGATAATTGCTTAACAACATGTTAGAATCGTATCTACATCTGTATTTTAAGGAAAATTACTCTGATACTGGATTATAAATCGCAAGTTTCCATAAATTAAGGATTTAAAAAATCAATTAGGAGATTATCTCATCCTAGTTATAAATGCAAAAAAATAAATTGCTACATTTATCATTATTCTTATTCCTCAAATAGATTCCCAAATAAAATGTAAATGTGGTTTAATTAATATAATAATTAAAATAATTAGATTAAGGGAGTAACAACAGAAAACTCATGTGGAGAACCAGCCATATCTTAATTAGACAAAAGTATAAGTCTTATAGAGGAATTATAATTCATCCATAAATTTGCTTTAGAGGTCCCCAGAAGCCAAAGTAAAGTGGGATATGTAATCACTTGTGTAATTTATTCTGTACATATAGTAACAATAGCCAATAATTATTGGGCTCCAAGTTTGTGTTGCTTACTCTTCATACTTCCTTGATATGTAATCATCTGTACACAAATTTGAAGGCTTCATGTTCTCCACAGATAATTCTATTAACTAAAATCAGCTGATAAAAAGATCTTTTTTGATGAGAATGTGAAGATTTATGCTGAAAAGCATCCCCCGTTTTTTTTTTTTTTTTCTTTAGAGAATAATCAACCTAAATTAAACTTTTAAATTTTTGGTTTAAAGCAGCCAGCATGTTTCAATAAAGTTGCCAAATATTCTTAACAGAAAGGAAGCATTGCGAGATATGACAAACAGGAAAGCTAAACAAAAGTCAACAGAGCTACAAATCAGACATTTATGGAGGAAATGTTCCAGTTCCACAGCCAAGCCTGGAGCAAGCCTACAAGACAGACCATGCGAGATCGAACGGGAGCCGGAAGCATGCTGTGCAATCCTCCACCCTGGCAGGACGTGGGCTGGTGGTGCTCGCAGCCATGGAGCACTGAAGGCTGTGGCATAATGCCTTCAGGAAATGAGGGAGAGTGCTAGCTCGCTAGCTGTGCTGTTACATGCTAATAACATTTGGAGAGGACTAGACATGTTTTTGACATGATACTCAAATAATGTCTTATTTTCTTCCACATTTGCCTTTTTTTGGAGTCAACATCGTCAGTGTCATTGAAACAAAATCCATGGGGGATTCTTCTTCCTTGATCTTTCTTATAGAATATCCCTGTATGTTTGTGTGTTCATTAGTTGTACATCACTATAACAAAATAACAGAGGTAAATGACTTTAAAGGAGAAAAGGTTTATTTTGATCCATGGTTTTGGAGCTTTTAGCCTATGCTAGGCTGGCTTGATTGTGTTGGGGCCCTTGGTGAGGAAAACATCATGAGAGACTGAGTGGAACCAAGATATATAACTTATGTCACTGAGGAAAAATGAGAGGAAAAAGTGCCTAGGCCTCAGTGTGCTGTCCAAGGGCCTCAGTGTGCTGTCCAAGGGCCTCAGTGTGCTGCCTTAAGGGTCTCAGTGTGCTGTCCAAGGGCCTGTGTGCTGTCCAAGGACCTCAGTATGTTGTCCAAGGGCCTCAGTGTGCTGTCTAAGGGCCTTAGAGTGCTCTCCAGGCCCTACCCTCTCTGTCAGTACCTGGCTGCTTCCAGCTAGGCCCTACCTCATAAATCTCCTACCATCTCTCAAGAAGTAGCACAAGCATTCAGTAGATAAACTTTGGGGGGATGTTTGTGACCTGAATCATGTTAGAAGGCTATGTTCATATGTCAAAGCCCAGAATCTCCTAACGACCACTTACTAACTGCCTCAGGAGCCAGGCAAAAAGCTAAAATGAAGCCTGTCATTGCAGTTTAGGATTATAAACTCAGTGATGCATAATATTTCAAAAAAAAGGGAATAAAAAAATCTATACTTTCAAATGAAATTTCACAATCTTCAAAACTTAATTATAAATCCTTATATATTTAAATCTTCAGGCCATTGCAGCTCTGTATGAATTGAAACTCTTAATTAAAACTCTCTTCAGAGAAAGGTGAATTTTCATGAATTGAATTTCCTTAACAGAACTTTTACAATGAGAGTGATATTGTATGGTAAAGTTTACTTGATTCTGATCTAAGGACAGAAGGGTAGTCACTTTACTGACAACAGATATGGCACCCTACGATAAAGATGAAATGTCGCCAGGACTTATCTGACCAAGATCAACCTTTCCAACTGAAGCTAAGCTGAGGGGTGTATCTTTTGCTTTAGTGAAACTGGGCTTGCTCCGTCAAATGAACACATGAGTGGTCAGGGCATCATCAAGGAAGAAGAACAATCCTGAATATCAAGTAGCAAAGAAATGAATTCATAGAAGCTAGGAAAAGCTGGGAGTTGGAGAAGCAACAGAGACCATTGATAGTTCAGAACAAGTCCTTTATGTCCCTGGAGGCACTGGGAGACAGCTTGGATCTTACAAGGAAATCTGCAAATATAAATGTAACCCTTTTCAAAGCAACTTATTTCTGGACCTGTTTAGGAAGCTACTACCACATGTAACTACAGGCTTACAAGTATACTGACAAGCATATAGCTTTAAGTCAAGGAGACCTGTCCTTGGATAGGAGGACAGTATGGTCAAGAAAGGGATCCGACACTAACCCCTGAGAGTTTAAGAGGATAGATGGACCAGGAGATGAATAGACAGTGAGGTTTTCTCTGACTTCTTTGGAGGCTGATATAAATGAATGTTTGTTGTGTGCCAGGGCATGTTTACAATGAATTAGTTTTTAGTCTTATAGTTTTAAAAGACCGAGAAGCAGCAAAACAGTTTCTATAAATAAGAATTCTTTGATTCTTTGTCTAAAAAGCACAGTCATGTCATCTTCCTCAAGGTACAGCATCTTTTTTCTCTGTCATTTAGCATCCCATCTCTGAGCAGAATCAAGCTGGCCTTCACTAAGTAGAAGGCAAGCACACTGACCACACACACTGCATTTTCTCCTTAAACGCATACACACACTTTTAGTAAAAGGCAGTGCATGAATAGGAAAAAACAGATGCATTCCAAAAAGACATTAGCTAAACAAAAGTCAAGTCCACCAGGCAAAGCCATCAGGAAATTAGTTAACATATGTCCCCCCCATTCAACAAAAGATAGCAGGCACTTGTCTCAATATCTCCTTTCATCCCTGAAAGCTTTAAAATTGATTCATGGTTTCATAACTACAACAAAGAAACATTGGATAGATTAAAATCAAGTCTTTTTTTAATTTGGATATCAACAGCAAGAATCCCACCCAGGTCTTGCTAAAAACGACTTTGGCTGACGTTATGAAATGCTTCCTCAAGCTCTTCTTCAGCCAAATGAGAAGTCGTCTGGAAAGGATTCATCCTTTTAGTGTACACAGAAGATCTTCTTCTTGGATCTATAAACTAAGTCTTTAAATTCCACTGTAATTACTTCAAAGACATAAATAGAGCCGATACTATTTCTGGCATTCCAGCTGGCTCTTTAGACAAGGTACACAGCACTTTCAAATAAAGCTTCCGCAAAGTGTGTAGGTATTCTAGCAACAGACAGATGCCTGGAAATTCTAAAACACAGTGTCTAAAAAGAATGGCTTCCAAAAATGCTAGTGTGTAAGACAGGCCCCTGTCTTCATTTCCATTCCGGCACCAGTTGTTAGGACTGCATTTCTTGGTAAGAATGGAAACCCATTCTGTTTTCAAGCCACTAACTTGTCTTTCTTTGAAACATCTATACACTGAAACAATTCATTAAAATATTGAGACATAACGTTTTATTAAGGAGATGAAGCTTCTCTTAGTCTCACTCCATAGTTCTTACAATGCTATTAAGAGCTTGATTTCCAAAGCCAGAGGTTCACAAAGCCATCTCAGAGTTAGCACAGATGAACAGCGCATCATTGGCATTTTCAGAAGGTGAGCGCTTCTATACAAGGCATCCTTTCTAATGGATCCAGGCATTTGTATCTTACCATTGTTCATTGGGGACTCTCTTTTAAAAATAAACTTTCTCGTTCTGCCGTCATCTCATCCACTTTTTTTCCCCTTGTTTCTGATCACTTAGGTTTGCATTCTGAAATGAGTCCAATCTACTAACACTTGCTACAAAAAATCTTTAATATTGATTTATAGAACTTATGGCTATTGTGCAACATTATTTTTTCTTTCTCAGAAAATATTTTGTGTGGGGGTACATGTCACAGTGGATATGTGAAGGTCAGAGAGCAGTCAATGGGTCTGTTTTCTCCTTCTATCATGTGGGTTCTGCAGATCAAACCCAGGTCATTGGGCTTGATGGCAAGTGCCCTTACTTACTGGGCCATTTCTGCCTAGTTCTGGATTTAATAACAACAACAACAACAAAAAGACCTGAGCATCTTGCTCTTATTTTCTTATTTATCTATGGACAACCATATGGACATCTGTGCCTTAATTGTTTTATCTATAAAATGACAGGCAGGAGCAGGCATTGTCTGACTCTCTAGCTGGAAGACAAAGGTTCTAGATGAACCTGAGTCAGCTGTCAGCTCACGGAATGTTCCCAGCTTGCTGTCCTCTGGGCCCATGATAAGGCTGTGCCTTCCTGCTTCCCTTGTGGTTGCTGGATCATGGGCAGGGTCAAGGGATTAGTTTTAACTAATGAGTCATGAGCACATGTGGCATATAACTCTTCTCTGCTAATAGTCACTTGCCTGTGGAAACCTTCCAGAGCTCTTTCCTTATATCGCGGAGCTGGTAGCTTCCATATCATAGCTGTTCCATCAGGTTTGGAGATTTAAGAATGACGGAAGATGAGGATCAATGTTCACTGACCTCAAAAGGTAAGTAGTGTAAGCAAAAATTAAGGTTATTTGGCTGGTCATTGAGCATGTAGAGTTATTTGGCATCATAGGATGATCTTGTCTCTCCTGACTGATGTAATTCATAATCCACTCAGTAAATTGCCTTCTCTTCCACAGTAAAGGCAAGTTTGGTTTTCTTCTCTAAGTGGATGAATTATAGGAGGGAAGGGGGCCAAATCTCTAGGATACCCCACATTGCCAAATTGCTATTTAGAGAGAAAACATGAGTAGAGGTTTGATTGACAGAGATGCCGCTCTGCAGGTTGGATCAACAAATGATACAATTTTATTCAGAGTAGCCCATGTCCTCTGCCTTTCCGCACCTCCCTTCTCGATATAAATCCTTGGTGGTCAACCGTACCTTTGAATATGACACCTCGGCCAAAGAGGGAGGCAAATCTATAGCCCGTTGCTCTGGGTAAGTGAACTATCACTAGAGAAATCATTTCTCCCTAAGCTTGAGCTTGTGACAATGGGAGAATGGCGAAGTTTAGGACAATGCAGGGAGTTTCCTCTTCTCTCTAATTATTAAGCATGAGGCTGAGAAGTTGGCCAAAACTTGTTTAAGTCAGAGCACTTAATGACTATGCCATTTGCCATAATTTCATATCTGTTTTACAAAGGAAATATTATATTTGAAGTATCTGTCATGACTGACAGCTCCCTTGTTATTGGCTACAGACTCATCTCATAAGGAAAACCAAACACGGAACACATAAAGCATGGACAGTCTTGAAGAGAGTCCACAGGTGGCCTCCCATCGTCTCCACCTCTTCTTCAGCTTTGTTTAATTCTCTTCCCTTGAGTGTGGGTGGAACCTGCTCTAGTTTCTAATTAGCTTATGCAAGGGGATAGAAGATCATGCTAATTCTTTGTCTAACTCCATTTTCTATGGTATAACAAAATACTGGGTAATGTATAAGGAAAAATATCTATATCTTCCACAGTTTGGGAGGCTGAAAGTCTAAGATCATGTAGTTCCATCTGTTTGGTCTTGGTGAGGGTGCTCTTAGTGTGTTACAATATGGATGATAATGTCATGATACAATTTCATATAAGAAAAAGAAATCGCATGGGGAGACAGGAAGCCAAGCTGGAGAGAGGTGGAGGGCTTGTTTTTAGTAAAAACCCCTTCTCACGGGAATGAACTCACTCCCCAGAGGGCAGTTCCTACAATGACCCGTGGGGGTACAAGTACCTCTAAACCACAGCACTAAAGAAAACTTTATCTTATCACACCAGTAGATAGGGACCTGCCTTTGACTTGGTGTAAGAAGGGGTAAGGAAGAAATTCAACCAGAACGGCCTGTTCTGTGGTCTACAGGAGCTACAAGGAAACTTTGGGATCCATAGTGTCTGAAGGCTGCAGGGGACAACTTTAGCCAAAAGGCCACAAAAACCTAGGGCTGTCTATCCTACAGTCACAAGAAATGAATTCTGTCAGCAGCCAGAGTTAGTTTAGATGTGGATTCCTCTCTCATGGCACTTCCAGAAAGAAAGCAACGTGGTCCACACATTGGCTGCAGCCCTGTAAGACTCTCCCTGGGCTAGTTGCCCAGCTAGGACATGCCCAGACACTGAAACCAGACTGCTATGAACTCTGAAGAAAAGCAATGTTGTTTTAAACACCTAGATATGTGCAACTGTTATGCAGAAGTAGAAAACTTGACTCTATTTCACGTAAATAAAACCTTTCCAATCTTTATTTAAATGAGTTCTTAAATTCTCTTCTTTTGGTGTCTCTTCATGAGTCAGAGACAATATTCATGATCTAAAAATTTTCTCCTATGCTTCCATGGCTACCTGAAAAAAAATGGCTCAATATCCTGAGTCAGATAGAAGATTAGTTTGGACATTGTATATCAGGTTTCTGTTCATCAGTATCTGAGAAAGACCCCAGTTCAAAAAATAAATCGCTCTTTGTAAAATATTTCTGTAGTGAAATTTTACAACCAAATATCTTCATGGTAAGAAGAACACAGGACATTTTCTCCTTAAAAGGCACATAATAATTCCATCACCAGCCCCACTGTTAAAGGCACATGGGTCACTTTCCAACATACAGTTCATGTCTCTGCTAGGCACAATGGCTCTTTTGGGGTTTACGGAGCATGCTCTCTCTAAACTTTTTACCCTGGTTGTACCTGCCTGTTCCCATAGTGATCTCTATTGTCCAGTGTGGCAGCTCATGGGCCACATTCTGCCTGTGGCCTGATTTTGTAAATAGATTTTTATTGGAACAGAGCCATGCCATTCTGCTAGCACATCAGGTATGTATGGTCCTTTATATACAGTACAGTGGAGAGCTGAGTGACTGCAACAAAAATTTTATGACTCAAATGTCTAAACTGTTTACTATGTAGCCTGCTGTGATTTGGATAAGTATGCCTCAGAGGTCTGTGTGTTAAAGGCTTTGTCAGCAGAGTGGGGCTCTTGGGAAGTGGTAGAATCTTCCAGAGGTGTGGTCTAGTGAGAAGCCTGCATATCACCAAGGGCCTGTATCTGAAGGAAACCGTGGGGCACTGGGCCTTCCTTGTCTTCTCTTTTGCTTTCTGTCCATAAGGTAAATGGTTTTGTTCTACCACTTCCCCACCATGGTTCTTACCACTGCAAGCCCAAAGGCAATGGGAATAACTGTTCATGGGCTGAAATCTTTAAAACTATGAGCCAAAATAAACCCTGTCTTTTTATACGTTGATTAGATCTGGTATAAGTTGTTATAGTGATGGAAAACTGACTAACAGATACGTTTACAGAAAAAAAAATTGTTGCTCTTTCATGAAGTCATGGATTTCACAAAGTAATAGACTGCCTTGCCCTTCTCTGTGGTACTAGAAGTTATCACCTAGAAGACTCCACATTGAGATTTAGTGAATATACAGATATATCAAACACTTGCACATCAGCATTTATTTCTAAGTAAGACCTCACCTCCACCAAAGGTCTATAAATGTTGATAAGGCTGGGGCCGCCAAGGGAAAGGAGCCTGTCTTCAGGCTGTGTGTTACTCTGAAAGTGGAAGACAGATTGAACAAAGCTGGCTATTAGACAACATTCCAATCCTTCATTAGAAGGCTGTATTTAGACCAAATTGTCATTTATTAAACAATTTTCACATTAGTTACTAAACCCATGTGCCTTTCAGAGGACAACCACTCTGTTTTCAGATTCACTTAGAATCAATTTCTAAAAGACCGCTGGTGTGTGTGCTGTCCAAGAAACCTTTTAATTTCCATTTGTAAACCTTTTTTGATGTTGCTCCCTTGTCAAAAACAGGAAGCCATTATTTTCCAGTAGTAAACATGTTCAAAATCAAGTTAGCCACTCAACTCCCCAATTCAAGACTGTGTTTTGTATACATGAAAAAAAAAATCATCTTTCTAATCTTCATCAAATGCATCAAAATGCTCAAAGGAAAGCCAAGTACTTTAAAATTTTGTGGGACTCCAAGAATTTGAAGGATCCCCCCACCAAGGCTTGGTTCTTCTCCAAACCCTGTGAATCCTTTCAAATCACTGTGATTCATTTCTTCACTATTTCAGTGCCCTGAGATTAGTCTGAATGTTTTTTTCCTTCATCCATCCACCCACAATCTCTCTAACTCCCATATGGGATGTATACAGTGACACTAACCACCAAGAACAAAGCAGAACAAGATGTTTGCTGTGAATATCAAGTCTCCAAAGAGACAAATTCATACAAATCATCATTGCTCTCAATCACCACGGACTGCTAGATTTTAGAGTGCCAAGCAAAAGACTATGAAGTGTCGCCTAAAGACTCTGTGAAGAACTCTATGCACATGGGATGGTTAAAGAATAGGACAGAATTCCCCCAGGTTTATCATGCTTAGAACATTGTTCAAAGTCAATGGCTGAGCACACCCATTAGGAAGAGCCTCCATTTCTGACAGGAGCCATTTGACGACTGCCACTCTTTCCTAGCCCTTGACTTGGGCCCTAAGACTGACACTTGCTCTGCCATTGTTACCCTTGCTTGCTAATTACCTAACCATTTAAGCTAATGTGGTGGTTTGAATGAGTGTCCCCCATAGGCTCTAGGTATTCGGACATTTGTCTCCAGTTGGTGGCGCTGTGTTTGGAGGTCTTAGAAGGTGTGGCCGTGCTGGGGGCAGGCTTAGTGAGTTTTAACAAGCCTCGTGGTCTACAGTTGCTCTCTCTGCTTCCTTTGCTCATTGCAAGTTGTGACCCTCAGTTTGCTGCTCCAGCCCCAGCCACCATGCTTCCCGCCACAATGGACTCTAATTCCCTGGAACCATCAATCGTAAGCTCAAATAAACTCTTTCTTTTATAAGTTCCTTGGTCATGGTGCTTTATCACAGCAATAGAAAAGTGACTAATACAGCTAAGATTATACTTTCCTGCTCTGTAGCATGTTTAGAAAAGTAGAATGGATTTATCTGTACTGACCTAGACTACTACATATTTAATACAATGCTAGCTATTGCTTTTTGTTTTTTTTTTTAATGTTTTTCCTAAAACACAAAATGTTTTTTTTTTTTTTCCTATTTAATTGTGATGCCTAGAAGGGGCAATGTCCCCTTGTTATAAGGTAACTCCTTTTAATTTCTTTAATAATGTGTATGTGTATACTGTACTGGAGTATAGACTCTTTGGGGTATAAACACAAGAATAGTATAGTTGGATCAAATAATAGATAGGTTTCTATCTTTTTGATGAATCTCCACGCTGATTTCTAGAGTGGCTGCACTAGTTTGAACTCTCACAAGCAATGGATAAGAGTTGTCCTTTCTCCACATCTTCACCGGAATTTGTCCTTTTTTGGTTTTGGGACCTTAGCCATTATGACAGGGGTAAAATGAAATCTCAAAGTGGTTTTGATTTGCATTTCCCCGATGACTAAATAGGTTGACATTTTTTAAGTATTTCTCAGCCATGTGTGTTTCATCTTTAGAAAACTCTCATGTTCATCTCTGTGGTCCATTTTTTTTTTGTCTTTTTGAGACAGGGTCTCCCTGTAGCCCTGGCTGTCCTGGAACTCACTCAGTAGAGCAGGCTGGCCTTGAATTCACAGAGATCTGTCTGCCTCTGCCTCCTGAGTGCTGGGATTAAAGGTGTGTGCCACCAGGCCCGGCTTCTTGCTCCATTTTTAAGTTGGATTGGTTTTAATTTTTGATAATTGGTTCTTTGAGTTGTTTGTATGTTCTAGATACTGACCCTCTATCAGAGGTAGACTTGGTAAAGACTTTTGTCCATACTGTAGGTTGCCGCTTTCCCTGGAATGGTATCCTTAGCTGTTAGTTTTTAAAAGCTTTTTAGTTTCATGAGGTCCCATTCGTCAGTTGTTGGACTTAATGCTTATGTTATAGGAATCTTGTTCAGAAAGTCCTTTTCTGTGACTATAATTTCCCATGTGTTCCCTACTTTCTCCACTATCTGACTCAGGGTATTGGGTCTTGTGATGAGGTCCTTGATCCATTTGGAGTTGCCTTTTATGTATGATGAGAGATATAGTTTTGATCTTTCTACACATGTCATTACCCATTTTCACTACCACCATTTGGTGAACATACCATCTTTTCTTCAATGTGTATTTGTGGCTTTTTGGCAAATATCAAGTGACTGTAAATACATGAATTTAAATCTGGGTACTGAATTTTATTCCACTGATACTGTGTCTGTTTTTATGTCAGCACCATGTGGTTTTTATTACTATAGCTCTGTAATATAATTTGCGATCAGAGATGGTAATGTCTCCAGCAGTTCTTTTATTATTTAGGATTATTTTGACTCTCCTAAGATTTTTGTGTTCTCATATGAAATCTGAAATTATTTAATTGTGGGGAGGAGGCATAAGGTGCTTTTTATTCAATACAATACTAACATCAAAGATTGCTGGGCTGGAGAGATGGCTCAGGGGTTAAGAGCACCTACTGCTCTTGTGGAGGACCGGGGTTCAATTCCCAGCACCCACATGGCAGCTAAGAACTGTCTTTGAGTCCAATTCCAGGAGAATCCAACACCCTCTTCTGACCTCTGCAGCATTGCATGACATGGATACACCTACCTACATGCAGACAGTATACTCATACACATAAAATAATAAATAAAAATTTAAAAAATGAAAAAAATCCTGTTTTGATAATAGCCTTGTTTAACAAAAGATAGATTTGTCTTATATTATTTCAGATTTAGATAGGATATGAGCATCTAGCTGGGAGGGAATGAGGGCAGAGCTGATGGGTGATAGCCTGGATCTGGCCCAGGACATCTATTTCCTGGTCCACCAGTCTATCACAGTTCATGCAGAAAGCTCTGACTACTCCAGGCCTAGCCATCACAACCACTGCTCCTTCTCCATCATGAAGGGCCATGAAGGACCAAACCCTGGGCTAAAATAAACCTTTCCTTTCTCAAATTGTTTTTGTCAGGTATTCCATTACAATGATGAGAAAAGTGACTACTATAAAAATTGGTACCCAAGTTGCTGTGCCTGAAACAGGAAGACAGAGCATCTCTCAGGGGGCTCTTCATCTCATTCATAAAAGAATTTTAAGAATGGGCCCAAACAGAAACTTCAGAACAATTTCATTAGAATTTAAGGAAAAATCCCCGGGGCAGGCAAGCGGGAATCTCAGCAGCTGCCTTCAGGAGGAGAATGGAGGGGGGAAGGAAAAAGCCGTGAGGCCATGCAGTGTAGAGCCTACATGGAGGTCAGGCACCTTGTGGCTGACTGGCAGCCACATAGGGGAGGGGGGGCAGAGAAAGAAGACTGAGAGAAAAAGACACTAGGGCAGCCCAAAGCATTAGAGAAAGCATGTTTAGAAAAGGGGTATGAAGAAGAAAAAGAGAAACGCAGGCAGACTAGTAGAGACCTACATGTCTGTGGCCAGGTCAAGAAGTACTACCCTAGGAGTGGGGTTCCAGGCAGGAAAATTCTACTACCTCATTAAGGCACTAGGTATTCCATTCACTTATTTAGCATGACTAAAGGTGACCCTGCTTTCCTAGGGACAGTCCTATGACCAGATGATTGACCAATGAAACTGGAAAGGTGGGTCTTCCAACAGATAAACAGATTTAAAAAAAAAATTATTATTATTTTATTTTGTATGTATATGAATGTATTGTCTGCATGCAGGTCTGTGCACCCGTGTCGTGCAAGGCTGTGGAGGTCAGAAGAGGGTCTCGGATTCCCCTGGAACTGGAGTTCTCCTGGAACTGGAGTCACAGATGGTTCTCAGCCGCCATGTGGGTGCTGGAGATCGAACACGGGTCCTCTGCAAGAGCGTCGGTGCTCTTAACTGAAAGGCTATCTCTCCAGCCCCCAGATACACAGATTTTATAGTCTTGACCAGTTAACTTTTTTTTTTAAATTTAATTTTTATTGATGGTTTGTGCATTTCGTACATCATTTTCCAATTCAGATCAGGCATATTTCCCTTTCCCTTCCCCTCCACCCCCACCCAATCCCAGATCATTTATTCTGCCATAACTGTCCTGCATCTTTCAGGTTTTTTTTTTTTCATTTTTTAGCTATAAGTGATAATCCATGAGTATAAGCATCCTTCGTGCAAAACCAATCTACAGACTGTTGTGCCCAAACCCCCACAGTCCCACCATTCAGTGGGGGGTGACAGGTTGTTTGTTCAATCAAGTTGATCAAATGAGTGTCCAGACTACATCGCTGTAGTTTCACCGTTCACCCCAATAGCAGCCTTTACATTCTACCACGCCCCATCTTCCGCAGATTGTTCCCTAGGCTTAGAAAAGGGGCACAGGTAGTCTATGCCAAAGTAACCTACCATAACTATTAGTGCTGCTTAAATACCTATACATCTAATTGCTTGTGCTTCATTAGTAGGACCGAAAGGTTACTCCTGAACAAACTGTCAGCCCATGAAAGGAAACAGCCAGAATTGACCAGAATCCAAGTCAACAGCTCCAGAGAGAGAGGACAGTTTTACTTCTCGACCAGTTAACTTTTATCTGGTTATTTGCTACTTTAACATGTGGTCCATAGAACGTGGAACCAGTTTGTATAAGGAATATGGAGACATTCTGAGCTGAGGACTAGGAAATCCTAGAATGCTCTCACCAGAACTTCATGGAGGAGTCTGGTGGCTGGGCAGGAGACCAGAGGGAATTTAGTGATGTCATAGCAGGCAAGGGATAAATGGTCACTGCTCACTGCTTCTAACCAGATTTATAGTGAGAGGGCCAAAAATGGAGCAGAAAGCTGTAAATGGAGCTCGAATATGTTATAGTTTCATATGTGGCTGGGGGCACCATTTGGGATAAATAGATTAGAATCATTAAAGAGTAATCATACGCTTTGTACTGGGACAATAGGAAAGGTTCCTTAAGGGGAAAACTCCACTCAGAAATAACTCTAGGATATAAAACTCAAAATCCACTTGAAAAACATTCTTTCGAAAGGAATTTTCCCAGGTTCCCCCCGACCAAGACAGATAGATCTGGGTGCAGCTGTGAAGCTAGCCAGGTGTGGTGGCACACGCCTTTAATCCTAGCACTCGGGAGGCAGAGAGAGGCAGGTGGATCTTTGTGAGTTCAAGGCCAGCCTGGTCTACAGAGTGAGTTCCAGGACAGCTGGGGCTACAAGGAGACCCTATCTCAAAAAAGCCCCCCCCTAAAAAAAAGACTCAAGCTATATATCTCAAGTGGGTAGCAGAACTTTCCATTGTCATCCTGGGTTTGTTATTTTAGGAACAAAGAATTACAAAATATGGGTCATAAAGGGGTTCACCAAAATTCTGGAGAGCTACTGTGGTCAGACAATGTGTGAACAGGGTCAGACTCCCTAGGTGGAGGACCTAAACAGCCATTGGATGAAGCTGGAAATGTAAGGCCTAAATTGCAGTAGAGAACCCATGCTCTTGGAGATGCCTGAATCATGGGACATTTGCTGAGGAAGGCTGCATGGGGTGTGGAGCTAGCGGAGAGGCAGCCTGTGCGGCAGGGCAAGAGAAGTGGCTCACATAATGCCAGCAATGGCTTCCGAACCTGAACACCTGACCAATGGATTTGGTGTTTGTCCTGTTGAGTTTCAACCGCGCTTCACTGCGATGCTTTCTTGCTATGTTCCCGGTCTTTCTTCTTAGAATGGAATTGTTTACTCTATGCCATTGGAAGTTGGAAGTAGGTAGGAAGTATGCAACTTGCTCTTTTATTTTTAATTGAGCTTTGGTACATTTCATACAACGGTTCTTAATCAAATTTAGACCCCCTCCCCATCCATGCCCCTCACATTCCCCAGACCCCACTGGACCTCATATGTCCTGCCTGCCATACAAATTAAGACCTAGACTGTCAAACATACTTACCCAGTTCCTTGAGTTGCTTTTTTTTTTATTATTATTATTTTTTTATTTTACAAGGCCTGGTCTCACTGCTAAGAGTTTGTCCTGAGTCTCCAAAGAGATTTTGAACTTTTTAACAATGCTGGAGCTGTATGGCTATGGAAACCGTTTGAAGTTGAACTGAACATGTTTTGCTTTATGAGATGGCCGTGAGCTCGTAATGGACAAGGGCAGAATGTTACGGTTCCAATGTGAAATATCCCATCAGAATCCTGTGTTTAACAGCTGGTCTGCAGCTGGCGATGCTGTTTTCAGAGGTCGTGGAACCTTTCAGATATGGGGTCGAACTGGCAGATCGAGGGCCCCAGATCCAAACTCTCTACTTCCTGATCCACTGAGATACAACAGGTCACACTGCAAGATCCTGCTGCCAGAGATCTGGCCACTCAAGCTTTTTGCCTTTGCTGCAGTGAAGGCCTGTATCCCACTCTGCCATGAACTAAAGTAAACTCTTCCTCCCTTAGGTGATTTCTGTCAGGTATTCTGTCACAGTGATGAGGAAAGTAAATTAGACAACATTGAAAAGCAAAATGGCTTTTCAGGAGATGTTGGAGTGCCCCATGAGCCCCACAGTTTCCTGGATGCTCTTTGTAAAGCAGCCTACCATGAATGAACTGGGAAAAAGTAAAAGTGACCAGAGAACAAATCAGACTGGAAAGTAATTGTTTTGTGGTTTCACATATGTTTTTCTTTCCACAAATATATAAATTTTAACAAGGAGATGGATGCAGGCTTTCTCTAATGCTTCCTGTGTCTGTCTTACTATATGCTAAATATGGATCCTGATATTTGCAGGCAAGTGTACCTCTCACTACTCATCAAAGAAGCTTCTTTTGACAATAGATAGAGACTATTACAGAGTTTCACAACTGGTCACACACAGAGAATAAGTGTCTGAGTGTTGCCCAGTTCTAAGTAACATGTTTACAATGGAACCTCTACACATAAATCTCAGGGTACATAGTAGAATGTGTGTGTGTGTGGGGGGTAGAGATAGAGAGACTACTAATGCATCTCCCAGCTCTCACAAGTGAATCTTCCTCATGCAATGGAAAGTGATTAACACAGAAAGCCACAACTGGACGAAGTGTAGAGAATAAGAGACCACAGAGTATGTGTCCCTGGATGGGACTTTTATACTAAACCTCACCCATGTAGGACTCAGGGACCACTGCAGAAGAGGGGCTAGAAAGATTGTACAAGAAAAGGGGTGGTGCCATGGCGGCCGAGAACCGTCCGAAACTCCAATTCCAGGAGAACTCCAGTTCCCAGGGAATCCAACACCCTCTTCTGACCTCCGCGGCATTGCACGACACGGGTGCACAAACTTGCATGCAGACAGTACATTCATACACATACAGAAATAAATAAAATTAATAATAAAAAAATTAAAAAAAAAAAGAAAAGGGGTGGTGCATGACCATAAGGAAATGGTCTTCCAGGGTTCTGGAAACTTCTCATATGAGCTTACAGCAATGATGAGGGCATGCCCAAGGCCCATGTAAACTCAATCAGACAACAACCCAGCATAGAACTAGGAAAACGGAGAGGAGGCCCCAACCTTGGCCAAGGAACTAGTTGCAGCTGATCACTGCTGAGGGAGAGTTGATATTCTTTAAGGAGTGACACTAGATAGCCTGACTAGGCTGTAGTGGATGAACTCATACTGAGGGAAATCTGGGGACACAAATGACTCAATAGGCTTTAAGATATATGATAAGATTCATGAAATCTGGTGGGCAGGCTCTGGGAGGTGAAGACAGGAGAGGGTCTAAATGTGATTAAGACA
>VZQC01002773.1:699945-743678 GCA_009823505.1 Rhizomys pruinosus
TATATATATATATATATATATATATATGATCTATTGTATGAAATGCACAAAAATTCAATAAAGATATATATTAAAAAGAAGTTCTAAAGTTAATGTTCATTTTAAATCCTTGGGATCATTTAAAGAGATCATTTTTAAGGGTTAAATAACTGGTGCAAGAATTAAAATTAAATGTTTGTATATACCCCTTATAGTCCTATAAGCAATAAATGCATGTGTGTACATACTTCCAATAAATGACCAACATATAAAATAGCTTTGTAAGATTTATTCACTGGCCTCTACATGCAAGATCTTAATCTAAATCTGATTTGGGTTCTAATGCTTGGAATTATCAAATAAGCCTTTCAGATGTTTGCTAGATTCATGAGCTTGGGACCCCTTTTGTAAAGTGACCTTATGTAAATATGAAAATATATAGAGAGAATTAGCTAGGCCCATTTGTTGCCAAAAAATCTGGTATAGGTATCCCTCCTACTCCAGCAGCACATAGGCAGTTTTGAAATAGGCATCACAGTCTAGTATTGGTTCTCTCTCTCTCTCTCTCTCTCTCTCTCTCTCTCTCTCTCTCTTTCTCTCCTCCCTCTCCCCTCCTTCCTATCTGTTTGAAGAATTCCAATTGCCAAAAATGCTATCCCTTCTCCCTGGCTCTAGATGTTACTGGAATTAAGTGAAATTAACCACCTCCCTGACTCTCTCTCTCTTCCTCAACTTTTCCATCCACACCATCAGTACCTGGTGGGGAGGGAGATACAGAGGAAAAACTCAAACTGTTTTATGATGGAGGTGTTATGATGTTGAGACCTCTGGGAGAAATATCACAAAGACTCTGTGATTCCAATTAGCTAAATTGGTCTTAATTATGCTTGTGGGGTACTGCACTCTGGTTGGGATTCAGAAAGTGTAGTGCTGACCCAGGAGTGGGTTACACTTATAAAGGAAAATGCCATATCCTGGTGGACTTAGCAAAAAGTTATATCCTGGTAGATTTTCTGAGAAACTCCAGTCAGACAACAAAAAAACCCCTGAAACTTCAGTTCTTGCTTGCTACGTGATTATAAAAGCTAAGATAATCAATAGACAGGCAGTAGGCAATTATAAAACATCTACAAAGTTAAGATAGGTAGTTAACTGGCAGTCACAAGACATCTGTGGATAGGGGATTTCAACGGTCAAAATACCTAGCTGGTTCTTCCTGGACTTGTTTTCCTGGGCCAGGGTTTGACCACTGGAGTCACCCAAACAAAATGAAGTTACCTAGGCATGTACCCCAGCACAGAGGAATAAAGCACACTTGTTATGGCAGAAGTGGACTAAGACTCCTTGAACTGGGACCTGCATAACGGTTACACTTTTCTACTTCCTGCCAGATGACTCCACAAGAGCTTGTTTCCTAGCTTTCTAAATCTAAGTTTGACTGATTTTCTACCAGTAATCCCATATTAACAAGTCAGGGTACAGGAAACCCTTGGATGAAAACCCATTTTGTACACATCTCCAATTTCATGGCTATCCGGTCATCAGTTGTGCTTTATACACTAGCATTTGCTATCATTTTGATGTGCATCATTAATTGGGAATGGGCAGAATGAGGTGACATGGAGCAAATGAACAGAGTGATGAGGAGAGGGCATCCTGGCAGCTGAGGAGTCAAAGTTGGTACCTAGCTTCAAGACTTGGGGCTTGTAGGAATGCTTCCATCCAGCATAATAATTAGGTGACCTCCACCTTTTAGAACAAATCAGCCTATGTGATTGGGACCTTCCATAAAACAATAAAAGAAAGAAACAACAATAACATCAAAACACAAAGAAGCAACAGCAGAAGGATCCTTTGGGGATAATGACAGAAGAGCTGATGGTTTCCTCACCTTATTGACAACCTGTCACGAGTCCCTCTGACTACCTCTGCCTTCAGACTACCTCTGACCCTTCCGTCCTTGGTAGAGAAACATGCACATAGAAAAGAATTCAGACATCTGGAAATGTTTTAGTTATCACAATTTTTAGTAACTTTTCAAAGAGAAGCATAAAATGGAGTGAAAAAATCAAGCAGAAATTTTGGTTCACTAGAGAGGTAACAACCCTCCTTTTATGACCTGTTCATCTCTCATTTGGTGGGATTACTCAGGAAATGTATTGCTATTTTGATTTTGAATTGCTCTAAAATATGTGATTGCATAAACTCAATCCAGAGTTTTTCTCTGAAGAAAAGGAAAATTTTAAAAGCTGGAAAGGATGACTATTTTATTGCATTTCTTGCATTCTCTTTTTGTTCCTTGTATATGTCATGAAAATCCATCAATCAGTGCTATCATTTGGGGAAAACATCTCTGAAAATGCTATTTGAAGTATCCAGCAAGGCTTGGTTAATCTGGCTGTCAGATGTTGGCTCACTGATTGAAGATGTATAAAAACAAGCCCGGTACTAATGTCATCCACCAGTCTAACTTTTGCTAAAATTACTAAAATAGATAAAGGAGTATTTGTACTGCATCCATGGTTTTCTGTAACTTAGCATGTAATTTAATACAATTTTCTGAGTTTTCAGATCATTTTCCTACCTTCCAACATACAAGCATACTGTCTTACTCATGGAGCATGCTAAAACTTCTCATGAACATGTGTTTCCTAACTCTCCACCATGGCTTGTTCTTGCTTCAATTTTTTTCCCCCCAAAATCTAAGCAGTAGGAAAAAAAATGAGATACTTAATTGCTATGATGACTGAGACTAGTCAATTGATCAGAGCTCAGGGAATTTTCTGAAACATCTAGCCCAAGTCTTATATGGGTCTCATCTTAGTGTGCATCTTTAGGGAAGGCAGTCATAAGTTATGCTCAAAAGAGTCTTTGACTCCAAGAACAAGGAAATGAAAAATTGTTTGCCAGACTTCTTGCCTATCTATATAATTATTTTACTAGCTAAATCAGAAATCAGGGTATAAGGAGGGAAATTGATTGTCAAAATTAACACAGACTCCAGTGGAATAAAAACTAGAGGCCAGGTCTCCCGTCGCTGTGCCAAAATTCTTTATTCTATTGCATTAATCCTTAAAAATGTATAATACGGGCTGGAGAGATGGCCTAGTGGTTAAGAGCACTGACCGCTCTTGCAGAGGACCTAGGTTCGATCCCCAGCATCCACATGGCAGCTGAGAGTTGTCTGTAACTCCAGTTCCAGGGGAATCTGACACTTTCTTCTGACCTCCGTGGCATTGCATGACACGGGTGCACAAACCTACATGCAGACAGTACATTCGTACATATACAAGAATAAATAAAAAATAAAAATAAATTTAAAAAAAATGTATAATACAAAAAAAACCCCCCACTGTGAGTAACTAAAGAACACACAGCAAGTGGCCATGTTGAGAAACAGGAAGGGAAGATTTTGGCCTGTTTTTTTTTAGATCATTTCAACTAATCCCAGTAACAGAAATACAAGAAGACATAAAGAAAGAAAATACCATCAATAGTAAAGGCTATCATTCCACAGCAATATTATCTGTAATAAATTCTAGTGAATTTATTAAAACACTTAATGCATCACTGGCTATACAAAGGGGTAAATCAAAGTTCCTGACCCCAATAATTTCTCATCCATGCAGCATTAATGAGAATCAGACGTCAAGCTGGAGAGCTATATTCAGAGGCATAAGGGAGATGGGAAATTGTGAGACAGGCCCTGGTTCCAGGTGAAGAGGGCACTTTTGGGTGGTGTTTTGTGGCTGAGAGATACATCTTTACATGTGTAGCCTGGTCTCTCAATCACTTTTGATGACTGCTTTCCAGTCACAGACCTGTGCAATACAGGACAACTGGGGAGAAGCTCAGATTATTTGGGCTTCTAAGTAGGTATTGTGTAAAGACTTGGCCAAGGCCTGTCTTGGCCTTCTACAATACCAGACAAGACCAGAACAATCATTAAAGTATCTTATAATGAAAACAAGTCCCTTATTAAAAGGAGCAAAAATGATCTAAGTCATTTGGTCTGCCTTAACACTTGATTAAAAGTGAGAAAAATCTTTGCTTTCAGTAGAGGAGAGAGAACTGAGGTTTCTCCCACCTCTTCAAATTGTACATGTGCCTCGGACCTATGTCTCTGGAACAGAACTTGCCTACAACTGTGTCCCAACACAGCTGATACACACACACACACACACACACACACACACACACACACACAAATAGCGTGAGTGCCTCTTTCAGCAAATCAGAGACAGTTCTCATGTTTGTTTCTCTTTACAACTGTTATTGCAGAAAGCATGCTATAAACTAAAACCCGCTATAAAATAGGAATAAGTAATAAAAACAATTGTAAAACACATTGCAAATGCTTTAGACAACGAGTCCCCTGGCTAGTCCTCTGTGTGGTTCATAAATTCAATGATAAGACTCAGGTGCCAGGAAAAGATGGCAATCCAAGTCAGAATCAGGTAGATGCAGGTTCAGAGCCTGGCCAGTCCTGACTCTAATCAGCCATTTAACCTTTGTCACTACATTTTCACTTCTCTAAGCTTCAGCTTTCCTATGTGTAAAAGAGATCTAAGCAATGCCTTTTCTTATAGGGTTATCATGAACTTTAAGTCAGTCAATTATTTGGAAGGTGGTTGGCAGAGTCTGGCAAAAGAAGCAGTAACACCACACATCCACATCAGAGGGAAGGAGCCTCTCCTGCAAGTCTAGACAGAAAGACCGAAGAAGAAAAACAGAAAGAGAAAGGAGAGAGAGGAGAGGAGGGAGAGGAGGGGGAGGGAAGGGCAGAAGAAAGGGGGGAGAGGGAGGAATGAATTACTCTGCAAAATCTCCTGAGATGGGAACTTAAGGGCAAAATTGCCAAGAAAGAATAGGGCTGAATGGGAAAACAAGAACCAGACCCCAGAACACAATTGCTGTGAGTGCCTCATTGATACTAAGGGCAGAGGTGGACTTGGCTTTTAGGCACATTTGGGTAGGAAAATCTCCAGTGATTTTCTTCTTGTGAATATATTATGGGATGTGCTCTCTGCTCATAACTCTAAATATGTCATTTCTGGTCTCCTCTAAAAATCTTTCCACTGTATTTTAGATTGAATTTTTGTGGCTTTCATATAATGCATATTAATCATATTTAGGCCCCCTTCCCTATCTGCACGATTCCCCTTAGCCTGCTCCCAGGACTTGGTGCTAAGAAGTACTGAGTCAAGTTTGTGTCCCCAGGTACTCCTGCATGTGAATTAATCCCCTGGAGTCTGTTCAGCCATCTAAAGTCATTCCCTTAAAGACTGACTCTTTCTTATTCAGGAATAACTCCTTGCCTAAGGTTGAGACCTCCTGCCGATTTGCAAACTCAATCAGATAAAAATCAGTGTAGAAATGTGCTGAAATTGTTATTAAAAATAATAAATTTCTTTGATGTATGCATAGTTCTATCCAACACATTTTTCTTCCCACCCCTGAGAAAGCTAACAAGGTAAAGTTGGCATAGACTCTTCTATGCTGTTGTAAGTTGATTTGTCAGTCTGGTTCATACATAATCAGCAACATCAGGTTATTCAGATATATATGCAGAAACAGTCATGCTTTGAGAAACCTATTACAAGTTTTTGTAGCATTGGGTATAGGTAGGTTTCATCTTCCATTTTAAATGTTACAGGTTAATTTCATAACTGTATCATAATTTATTTCTCTCATGCTTTTGCAGGTGCATATTTATTTCCGATATTCCTGCTATAAATCATGTTGTTTAAGGCTGTCTTTGGCCATGCCCTTTGTGCTTAGGTGCATACAGAGCTCTGGTGGAGGGCTGCTGTGCAGGAGCACCTGCACATCTATAACCTCACTAGGCAACACTGAGGGGCATCTAAAAGGTTGAAAACGGCCCAGGCTCCAGCAGCAGCATGTGGGAGCCGTTGTCTCACATAGTCAGCCACACTTGCAATACTATCTGCTTCAATGTCTGCCCATCGGGGGGGAGCAAGAATCAATAGAACCCTACTTTATTCATTTTCACTTATCTGCACATTAATGACAGTACATGTTTGGGGACCCTGGGTTTCTTCTGTGTAAAATATCTGGTATACATACATTGTCAATTTTACTCATTTGCTAAATAATCTAGAGACCATTTCTGGATTTCTGGTTTGTGTCATTTAATTTTGCTCGTGATGTCTTTCTTAATCCAGTTCTTTGTTTCTTTATTAATAAATTTTTTTCTTTGATAATGTCATGCATGTATATAATGCATTCTAGTTACTTCTCTACTTTTTCGTGTAGTCAAGCTTGCCAGAATTTCTACCATAGTTTCTGTATTTTCTATCTTACTTATGAAATATTTCCTAAATATTATAATAAAGACATTCTATTATAGCTGTTTGAAATTTTAGAGATTTGCTGGTTTTTTATTATTCGATGTGCCATTGGATATTGAACCCAGGTCCTCTTAATTGCTAGGCAAACAGTCTACAGTCTACTCCAAGCCCATTTCATTTTGCTTTTTTTTTTTGAGACAGGGTCTCCCTTTAATCCCAGCTGGCCTGGAGCTCGCTCTGTAGACCAGTGTAGACCAGGCCAGTCTTAAACACACAGAGATTCACCTGCGTCTGCCTCCTGAGTGCTGGGATTAAAGGCATGCACCACCATGCCTGGCTTCATTTTAGTTTTTGAGACAAGGTTTTGGTAATTTGCCTAGGTTGGCCTCAAATTTGAGAACCCCTGTCTTGGTCCACTGAGGAGTTGGAGTTCCAGGCCTATGCTCTCTTGCCTGGAAGGGTTTGCTATTCTTCATTAAGGCATTGGACTACTAACAGGTCAGTCTATTGTATTATGAGAGGTAGGGACCTCATTTATTTTCTTTCAATCTGGATTGATTGAAAAATTTCCCCAATGTCATGTGATAACTCTTCCATTCTTCCTCTGAGGACTTGGAACAGCATCTCTCTTGAAAATCAAGTCTTTTACATATTAGAGATGCTCCTTCCTGGGCTTCTATGTTTTCTCTTGGTCTATTCCTATACAAGCTAAATGAAAAATCTTAATTTCTGCATATGGAGTAGGACCTTGATTAATTATATCAGCTATTTATGACTCATCCTTCAACATGAATTAAGATTGATCTAGTTGGGGCTGGAAAGATGGCTCAGCGGTTAAGAGTACCAACTGCTTTTGCAGAGAACCCAGGTTAAATTCCCAGCACCCACATGGCTGCTAAGAACTGTCTTTCACTCCAGTTCCAGGGAAATCTGATGCCCTCTTCTGACCTCCGAGGCATTGCACAATGCAGGTGCACCAACCTACATGGGGACAGTACATTCATAAGCATAAAAAATAATAAATAAAAAAATAAAGTTCCAGATTTATTTTAAAAAAGATTGATCTAGTCAAATATCTTTTAAATCTTCACCAGAATTTTATTTATAATTAAATCTATTACATATTAATTAGAGACAAATTTTTAATGTTGAAGCATCCCTTTCATCATCAACATAGACCTCTCTGAATCCTTTTACTTATGTGTAAAATATAATATAAAGTCAGTTACTTTATATTATATGATTTATAGGAATAAATTAACTACTAGTGTAACATTAATATTCATAACACCCCAAATTCTTACTCTTTGCTTTTAATAGAAGCAAACATATTGAAGGTATTCTGACACATCCCTCTCTTCATGCACACAAACACACACACACACACACCACACACGTGTGTGCACACCCCCTCCATTTATGCTAGAGAAATGTGCTAGAGGAAAACACAAATATCAAATGTTACACATTACCTCCTGGGACTTAGTATGAACACAGCAGCGAAGCTAATAGATTAATGCTCATAAACTTGTTCCCACTCAGGATTTTGAATCCCACTTTAATCTTGCTCCTGATATATTGTGAAATACCCAAAAGTCTCAGGGAGAATTCTCCAAATCTTCAGCCTATATACACCCCAGCTTTCTGACAGCAGTCAGCCATTCCCCTTTTTCATACATGGAGTGGGTATTCCATTTTCCTGCTTTAACATCAGCATGACAGAACTTCCCATTTCCACAAAAACTCTCTGGCCATGAGATAAAAACACTCAGTGGAATGAAGCAGTCCCGGCATTAACCTATGAGGCTCTGATTTCAATTGTGGAGGGAATCCAGCCTTTAAAATCCCCATCTGTGAGGAGTTTCACAGAGAGACAGAGAGGTTACAGAGAGACGGTTACATAGGAATATATTCTGAAGTTGAAAAGGCTAGGCAATTAGTTACAACTATCTATCATACATTTATAACAATAATGTCTATAATTACCATAGTCATTATAGTGATAATGACTGTTCTAAAGGTAGAACTGTCCAACTGTGGGTTCCACCATATACGGTGGATAGTTCAGTGGTGTGACAAGCAACTGCTGGTTTTCTCCTTGCTCTTTTAGCAGACCCCAGCCCTAGTATTGACTTGAGAACTCTCTCTTTACTTTGATCACATTGCTTGTGAAAGGCTTTAAGTTGACACGATGCAGGATAGTGTCTGACAGACTTTCCCTTCAGAATGTGTCTCAGTAATGTAATAGTTGTGGTTATTCTGGTGGTCACTGTGACAGACTATCTGACAGAACAACTTAATAGAGAAAGTATTTACTCTGGTTCACAGTTTCAGATGGTGGGAGTCCATCACAGTGAGGAGGCTATGGTGATGGGAATGTGCTGATAACAGCATAGGCAACCAAGAAATAGAATCACGTTCTTAACAGGCCCTTGTGAGCCACTTCTAGCAGCAAGGACCCCAGTCTTAAGGGTTTTCCAGAGCCTAACACAGTGCCACCAATCTGGGAACAAGAATTCCTTACAGGAACCTGTGGGGAACATTTCAGTTAGAAAACAGAGCAAAAGTTGTGTGGAAGCACCTAGGAGACTTTCAGCTCAAGTTGTGACAAGGTGAGCTTAGGTGCGGCAGTAGCTTTTGTCACTGCATCAGTTCCTTGAAGTTCTTATTAGAAAAGTAATAACACAGATTTTGTGCTTGAAAGTATAGGATATTTTAAGGCTTAGTGAATTGTTTAGATTGGTTAAATTTAGGTGTAGGTTTTGGTGAAAATGGTAATGCAATGGAACTAATTGGGAATATAAAATGTTGTTTTATTTATAATTTTTATTGGGTTAAGGTACACAAATGGCCTCTATATTTTTCTGAATTATACAACATCACATTATAACACTTTCTTTTACTCGTAGGACAATTTAAAGGAACTAAGCTTAAATTTCCTTCCCAAAGAAGTAGCATACAGTCAATGAGAAACAGTTTGGGTAAATGTAATGAAAGCTTATGCCTTGGCTCCTGTTTATAGGTATGTGTAATATAACTTAGGCATCTACAGGTCAAAACATGAAATCCTAAAAAAAAAAAAAGAGGGAGGTGGGAGGTGAGGTAGTATCCTTTCTGGGATACAAATGGAAAACTCTGTGTTCCAATGCTATTGATAAATTTTCAATTTTTGAGATCTTGAAACTAACAATGGGAGGAGAATTTTATGTTCCCACAGGTAAAAATCACCAATCTAAATGCCTGAAAACATACAACTTATGGCTATGCAGGATGGACTGGGAAATGCCAGCAGAGAGGCTGACCCATCTGAACATTAAAGAAAGAGGAACCTCAGACTGCCTGAGTCACAGACACAGAGCATCTCTCTGAATACTATTGGGGTTAACTATTTATAATGGGCCCTAATGAAGTTTACCTTCCAGATACTGAGAACCCTTCCTATCTCTCCCCTTTATAGGAAAAAGAAAAACATGATGGTAATGAAATCATTCCCTAACTGTAAATTAGAGCCAATTGTTACAGTGGTAATTTCCTATAAAACAGGTATAACTACCCTTTTTTAATTGACTGATAGGCATAGGAACTGTGAAAGGATGTTTTTCTATCTAGAGCCAAATTCAATAGTAAAGTGTTTATAAGCTGTGTAATTAAGCAAAATGTATTACTACAGAAAAGCTCTGACATCAGCAATGAATTATTCTGCCTGGGAGATGTTGGCTAGGGGATTCAACCCCCCCCAAATTATAAAGGCCTTTTGCCTATAAGTGGGATATATGCAAGGAGAAAGGCAGTAAGTCCCTGTTGTCGAAGACCTGGTGTGAGCATGAAAAAATGTTATGAGTTGTCACTTGCTAGCATACAACTGGCCTCTGAAATGCCAGAGAGCATTACCAAAGGCCACTAAAGCAATACAGCAAAATATTGGTCTCCCTGAGACAAGCAAGACTCCTCTGTCAGTATCAGCTACACCTCAACAGCCTGGAGATACTGTGCAACAGTGGCAGCCAAGTGTCTATATCCCAAATCTAATTGACTATTAGCTCTCTCCTTGGAGGAATAACTCACAGTGGATGCCACAAGCTTATGTCCGCTAGTGGTTAGGAGATGTTATAAGCCACAATAAGAACTTGTCACCCTTTATAGAGAAACCACAGTTTGCGGATTAGCATACCATCCAAGCATCTGTGTCTATGCTCACAGCTTAGCTTGACATAATAATTAGTACTGCTTAAATGCCTGTATATCCAATTGCCTGTGCTTTGTTAGTATGACTAAAAAGGTATCACTGGAAAAGCTGTCAACCCATGAAGGGAAACAACCTGAACAAACTAGAGTCCAAAATGACAATCCAAAGAAAGTAGACTGTTTTCTTCTCATCGACTTGTGCCCCTTTCCCAAAGCCCAGGGAACAAATTGCGGAAGAGGAGGCGTGGTAGAATGTAAGGGCTGCGGAGAGATAGGGGTGAATCATGAGACTACAGGAATATAGTCTGGACTCCTAATTGATCAACATGCCTGTGCATACAAGCTTCTCCAACTGGACTATGGGAACCTTCGGTTGCTCAAAATTTGGACATAGATACTTGCAAAATGCACCAATTACCTAATTGTATGGCAAACTGAATAACATCAATGTTATCTGCAAACAACTGTGTTATTATATTGTAGAATCCTTTAAAAATAAACAAATAAAATAATAAAAAATATTTCTTTAGAAAAAAAGAATAGAAATCTATTTTCTCATAGTTCAGGCTGACAGAAATCTGAAATTAAGAGAGAATCCCCTTTTTTCTTCCTGCCCCTCTTGGCCATAGATTCCTCTTCACATGAGCCCCCCCCCCATCCCTTCTGAGTCTTATGAGAAGCCTCCATTGGATTTAAGGTGTTCCTGGATAATTCAGGATAATTTCCTCTCAAGATCCTTAATTACATTTGAAAGAACCTTTTTTCCAAAGAGTTGTTTCTCACAAGTTCCGGGACTATGTTCGGTGTGATACCAGTTTGAGCCTAATCATTCAATTGGTTATTTTTTTAGAAGAATGTCTGTTAACTTAACCTTTGAAGTCGCCAACATTTGTGGTTCTGAGCTATGCAATAACTGTTTTAAATGTTATATTAAAAACTGAGTCAAGATGGTTGAGCTCAGAAGTCTAGGATAGTCACTTCTTAAGCATAGGGATCCTTAAACATCTAGCAGGTAAATAATAATCATCCCGGAAAGCTATTGTGTAGAATAACGGATAAAATACTTGTAAAGAGTTTAGAGGAGTCTGTGGCACAGTTCGTCAGGGTTGCTCTTATGACTATCTGGATCATGACCATAATTTTGACATTAGCATGAACCCTCACCCCCAAACACAATAAAATGCCCTGCTGCAATGGTTGGGCTTAATTGTTTCTTCTGTGGTGTCCCCATTTATTGGTGCCATCTCTGCTCATTTATTGGTCACTCTGCAGTGACAGCAGTTGGAGCAGTCAAGAGCTAACGGAGAGACCTAACAGCACTGCTCCCAACTGCACACACAGTGCTGGCAGGTAAGCTTTGCATACAACTTTGATGAGCACGTCTTATTCTGATTCAGTCTCTATATCTGATGCTATTAGACTGTTACTGAAATTACTTTAAAAGTACACCTTGTGAAGTGAAGGGAAATCCCACAGAGTGGGGGGAAACCTTCACTGCAGAAACATCTGACAAAGCATTGATTTCCAGAATATATAAACTACTCAAAAAACAAAGAAAACAAATGACTCACTCAATAGATGGAGCAAAGAGCTGAACAGAGACTTCACAAGTGAGGAATTAGAGATGTCTGAGAAACACCTTAAGAAGTGTTCAACACCACTAATCATTAAGGAAATGCAAATCAAAACCACTTTACGATATCATCTTACTCCAATAAGACTGGCTAGGATCAAGAAAACAAATGATACCAAGTGCTGGAGAGGTTGTGGGGAAAGGGGAACACTCATCCACTGCTGGTGGGAATGTAAACCTGTACAGCCACTATGGAAAGCAGTGTGGAGAACCCTTGGAAGACTTGGAATGAACTTGCCACCCGACCCAGCCATATCACTCCTGGGCATGTACCCTCAAGATTCACCCCACCGCAGAGATACATGCACAGTCATGTTTATTTCAGCTCTCTTCACAATAGCAAGGAGCTGGAACCAACACAAATGCCCCTCAACTGATGAGTGGATAGAGAAAATGTACATCTACACAATGGAGTTCTATGCAGCAGTAAAGAAAGATGACATCATGAGCTTTGCAGGAAAATGGCTGGAGCTAGAAGACATCATGCTGAGTGAAGTAACACAGTCCCAGAAAAACAAGCAATGAATGGTATCCCCCATCTGTGGATGCTAGTGCCAATTACCTACTTGTAAGTATTTCTTGTGCAGGGTACCTTGAGCTTTTGTCCAAGCAGTTGGGAGTGATGCATATTGGAAACAACAACAACAACAAAAACAACAACAGAAAGGACATCAAAGAACTGACTGAAACAGTGAACTTCTGCTCAACTATCTACTTCCACATGGAGAAATATCGAGAAAGACGAGAAAGAGATGAAAAAGCATGTTTGGCAGAATACATGAGCTCTGTGGTGGTGGGAGGATAGGGTGGGGTACCGGTCTAGATTTGATAATCTTGTATAAAATATATATTAAAAATTTAATTAAGGGGCTGGAGAGATGGCCTAGCGGTTGAGAGCGCTGACCCGCTCTTACAGAGGAACCTGGGTTTGATCCCCAGCACCCACATGGCGGCTGAGAACCGTCTGAAACTCCAACTCCAGGAGAACTCCAGTTCCAGGGGAATCCGACACCCTCTTCTGACCTCCGCGGCATTGCACGACACGGGTGCACAGACCTACATGCAGACAGTACACTCATACACATACAAAAATAAATAAAATAAAATTAAAAATTATTAAAAAAAATTTAATTAAAAAAATAAAAGTACACCTGTGATTATCCCTTCATAGAGTCTAAAAAATGTTTAAATCTTATTTCACTTATTTTTCATTAAATAAAATTACAAGACTAGACACATGTAATCACTGTACTAACAGGGATATGAACAGAACTTCCTACAGACAGAATGTGATTAAACAGAAAGAGTGAGGATTTGGAGGATTTAGTTACTACTTGTTTACCTCTTTTTACAACTTTCTAAACTAAGACCAATTAGAAATAAGAATTTAAAAATTGTCATCAGATTCCACCATTTCTAGTATATAGAGGTCACTGTTTTCCAAGGCCCAAGTACTACTTTAGTCAACATGCTGTGGTAATTATTAATAATTGGCTGCTTGGAGAGAAATTGCAGTGTGTGTTGCTTCACACAAATGTCAAGAGATAACCTAGACCTACCTGGTTGATGGGCTCAGTTCTTGAAATGGTTAGTAGAGAGTGTTGACTCAAGAGAAAAACAAGAGTAGCCCCCAGGAATGCATAATGTGTCCAAGGGTAGGTCATGACAGCCCTCTAGCCGGAAGTGCCTAAGGGCCGTCATCAGTCGAAAGAACAAAGCCATCAAATGTTAGGATCATTTTGATTCTCAGTTTGTAATTGTCACTGTTCATTATGACTCTGCTGTGGTCAGCATCTGGCTATAAGCAGTTTACAAAAATGATTAGAGAAATAAAATATATTTCCTTATGTTCTTATACATGTGTGCCTTATACCATCCTTTCATTAATAATTGCTGTCTGAAGAGTTCAAGATGTGAATCCTCTTTTGTGAAGAGATGGATTTGTCACCTTTCTTTCTTATGATGTTCCCTTAGGGCAGTGTTCAATGCCTTGTCAGACTGATAATAGTTATCACTTTATAAAACAACCTTATCAGAAAAAAAATTCCCTACTCAAGTAGTTCAGTGCTCTTATGCCTATATAGGCTTCCATGGCTTCTGTCCAAGCTCCGGCTTCTCAAATTTGTGTCTCTGGAAAGTCCTACTTTAGGCACTATCATCCATTTATTTTAAAATGTCTATTTGGTCTTGCCTTGGTAGTCCATTTTCCATGCATCAGGGTGACCTGAAGCTCTCTGACCCTTTATGGAGGGACATATTTCTAGAATGGAAAGAGGTAGAAGAAGCATGGGGTGTTGACGCATTTGTTTAAAAGATTAGTTTGGAAAATGTAGGCTCGGCAGGTGATAAACACAGTTTGTCATTGGGAGGTCAAGAAACACAGATGGTGTTTGGCATTCTACCATAATGGCAGAGGAAATTAATAGAGGAGATAGTTCAGGTCTATATAATTCCTATACTACCATGGGGATCACAAACCAGAGGAGAATAAGAAACAAATTCAGACAGCAGCTCTCTAAAGACGGCACTGTATTATTTTAGTTAAAATTCAGATCCTTGAGTGAAAATGCGCAATGTTTGTGGTACGGCAGGCACTCTCTTCTGGACCCAAAGTGCCACCGTCAGTTCCTGTTGTCTTGTAGTTGTCTCAATGGGTGCATTTAAATTTCTTGCCAGCCTCATGTGGATTTGGGTTTGCTAACCCTTTGATCGATTAGATAAGAAAATTGATATAATTTGCTTTTTATTTTTGGCCACAGAAAAATAGCCACATTAAGAATAAGCAGTGACTTACAATGGACTGTAAGCTTTCACATGTGAACTTGTGGCAATGTAGGCATCAGACATGGGACCCATGCCAACTGGGACAAGGTCTCAAAGTGGAGCAAGAGAAATGGGCCCTGGACTGAGAACTATAAGAGACTGAGCACTGTTTTGTGAGGAAGAGTATGCCTTACCTTCCTAGATAGGCTGAATAGACTCGGCAGATCTATTTGCACAGAAAGACGTCTGGGTCTGGGAGACTGACTGGATAGGGCTTAGCTTTGATGTTGTAATGCATTAGTTTTGATGGTGGGGGGTTGGGCCATGGGGGCGTTTGATTGGGAACCATTGTATGAATTGTACAAATCCTCAATAATAGTAATAATAATAATAATAATAATAATAATAAAACAAGTTATGTTTCAGGCATCCTGCTACACACCTTTAATCCCAGCACTCAGGAGGCAGAGGCTGGCAGATCTCAGTGGGTCTGAGGCCAGTCTGATCTCCATAGCAATTTCTAGGCCAGCCAGGACAGCGTAGAGAGACATGAGGCAGGACTTCCTGGCTGTGGCTCAGAACAAATGAGAGAGCTCTGGAATCACTGCAGAGGTGTGTGGAGTTGGGCAGGCTTGTTGCTTCACAAGGCTAGAGGTTAAAGAGTGTAAAACAGCTTTAGTGATGTGTTTATCCCAGGGACAAATGGCCAAGTAAGATGCAGAGCTGTTTGAAAATGCTATCTCATTGAGACAAGTAGTGTAGGAGGCCTAGGCTTGAAGTTGGTCCTCCTCAGGGTAACTCTCAAGGCACAAAAGGGGCTGTAAACAGTGTTGATCTGGCACCAAGTGCTATGTTTGTCATTACAGGTTGGGCTTGCCAAGCATTATAGGCTCGGCACTGACATACCAGCTGTCCATAGGCTTTATGGGCCAGGTTGGCGTGCTGTCCTTCTCTATGAAGACTATTCGCAAATTCACTGTATTTGGCATCATGAGTTAGAGTTCTGCTAGGAATAACTGCAGGGGCGATTCCAGAGCATACCAACAGGTACAATCCAGGTCGTCCTGGCCAGGATGCCTCAATTCCCCCTTTAATTCTCTCACATATTGTAACATGACAGTTACACTGTCATCTGTATTAGTGTGACCTATCATGTAATACATGCCAATGTATGTCTGTGTTTATTGGAATTATGTCACTTAGGACAGGATGGTCTTTTTCACATTGTAGGTCAGAACTTTGCACGGGGTACATAGGAGTGGCTGAGGATGGAATGAATGTAAAGAGGACTTGAAAGCGGACACGAAGTCATCACCTGCCTAGTGCAAGATTCAGCTTCAGGTGTGCTCTGTCATTTAATCCTCACAAAATATGCAAAGTTGGCATAATTATCCCAAACTGTCAAATAGGAGAAATGTGGCTCATAGAAGAAAAATAGCTTCTTTTGGTTCCACAGTTATAGGTGACAGCGACACCATTTGAATCAGAGCTTCTGTGACTACGAACCTGTACTCTCCTCATTGTGCCGTGAGCTGCTGCCACAACCGATGGCTCCAGTCTGTGGAACCCAGACTGAGAGTCTTTGGCAGATGTGAGGACACAGGTGTGCAAGCTGACCTGCTGGACAGAAGGCCCTGCACAGGATAGGTGACAGTTAGCTCCATTCAATTGCTAATCCCCTAAGGTGAAGCACCCAGAAAAGAGGCAATCAATCCCCTCTTCACCCCCATATGCCCTCGGGGTTATTGCCTCCCAGATTTTTCTAACTTCACTTCCTACAGAGAGCATTTAGCTTTCATAAAACCCACCCGATTCGTTATCTGCTCACACTCTCCAGATGTTTCGCCTCCCACTCCTGTCTTTCTTAATGACTCTTGGGGTTTGATTACCAGCAGGGTTAAAGCTGTCAAATTATTCTTGGCGCTGTTCCATTTCTTTCTTTCTTTTTATATCCACCTCTGAAGTTCAATTTAAAATCTTTACCAATGATGGATCAATATGTTTTTTTCTAATTGCAGGTTGAACCTCAATACTAGAGCTGTGTACTGGAGAACGCTCCCCCACCCCCACCCCGGGGACTTTAGTTACTGGGTTTAGCGGCTGTCTATTCCCCCCAATATGAAGCTGTCTATTCCCCCCAATATGAAGCATTGCTGCTTCCAGGGGAGGCTGGGGTGACTGCCTTCAGACACTCGTGCAGGCAGGCTCTTAGTCTATTCGCCTACGACTTTTGAGGGGGACTGGAGAAGGAGTCAACAGCTGGTCTTCAGGAAGTGGGGAGCGAGGGCCAATGCCTTTGTTGATGTGATACGTAATGTAACCAGCTATTCTCCATTTCCATGTGCCAGTCTAGCAAGAGACTCAAGGAATGTGGAAAGTGGAATGAGACCCGGGGCTCACAGAGTCACCCCATGAAACCCACCAAATGCTACAGGGAGTCTGCTGACCCTCAGATGGGACTTGTGTCTCTCCTTCTAGCTGGGACAATGTAAGGCAGTTCTGGGGTGACAATTCCTGTATTCAATTCAAGATCTACCTGAGAAGACAAAGCTACTTTGGCTCAAATTAGACTCTGACAGTCTCTGCAACTTCAGGTCTTTAGCACAGGTCACTATTACTTGATATAATAGGAGCAGGAAAGGGACATTGAAGCAGTTGTCAATTCTGGAGTCTCAAGAAGTATTCCAGAGGTTCCTTTGGAAAATTCACAACCTTTCCTTCCTTTCAGAGATTCAGTGTCTTGAAATTACCCCAGTCTACTGCATAGGGTAGTATTATGCTAAAATAGGGGCAAATAGTTCTATTGCACTTAACACTTTACAAAAACCCATCCATTTCTTTTGTGCAACTGGCAAACCTGAGCAATTGCACAATTGAGACAGAGGGTTGCAACACAAGATGAAGCTGTTTGTTGTGTCTCCTCCTTAGAATATCATTGTCACTGTCATGGACATGGGGTTAGTGGCTAAGCAGTTAATTGCAGGAATGCAAATGACTGGGGGCTTACAAATTCAACTTTATCTCAAGTCATTGTTACTATCTATACATTATACTCTAGGTTCAAACTACTCAAATGAAATCAGTTATTTTATTCTATTTTTCTTTTCTTTCCTTTTCTTTTCTTTTCTTTTTTTCTTTTCTTTTTCTTTTCTTTTGCTTTGGACAGTCTCACATTGCACAAGGCTACCCTTGAGCTCACTAGGTAGCCAGGCTAGCCCTAAATTCCTGTCCTCCTGACTTTATTTCTCAAGTGCTGGGACTGCAGGCATGGTTGTGATTATTTTGTTTTTAACTTACAGTAAATTTTGAATGCTTTTCACACCTAATAGTGACATAACGCACATGTACATATTTTGTAGTAATATATTTCTTGTGATTACTTTTATAAGACTCAAAATGTCCTTTTTTAATAAAGAAAATGTAGTGAAAACAAGACATACACATATGAGGTTATCTTTAAAACTAAGAAGATATTTTCCCTCAAAGGATTATAATGAAAGCTTTCTTAGGACTAATTCACTATATATAAGACAGTTTTAGGCACATGTTTTAAAATACTCTCCAGTGTTTTGGCAGACAAACCATGTTTGTCAAAAAGGTATTTTTTGTGTCAACAATGCCTCATAGGAGGATAGGGTTTTTTATACATTAATTTTTAATCCAAATATTCAAATCCAAATATTGATATACTTAATTGGGTTTGACTGTGTCTGTTTATTTGTACAAAATGTTGTCAGAGTAGATGACACCAGATAAAACTTCACCCAGAACCTCACTTGTCACTTGTATTTGCTTGTCTTTACGTATGTGCTGTGGGCTGAGCACACATGGGTCAAATCACAAATTTCTGTAATATCTTAACTCAAATGTGAGTCTCATTGCTTTAATAGAAATGTTAAAAATCATGTGTATATTAATCTGGTAGAACTGCCATAACAAACTACTACCGGCTAGGTGACTTAAATAGCAAGCATTAACAGTCTCTGTTGTGGAAGCCAGTTTCTGTTAGGGCCTCTTTGTTCTGCTGTGGGTGATTGTCTCTTCTGTGTGTCTTCACGCAGTTTATATGTGCATGTTTGTGTCTAGATGTTCACAGGCACCAGTCATGCTGCACTAGCATTACTTGAAAGACCTTATTTTTAATCTTTTTTAAATTATTTTTATGTGTAGGAGTGTATTGTCTGCATGTAGGTTGGTGCACCTGTGTCATGCAATGCCTTGGAGGTCAGAAGAGGGCATTGGATTCCCCTGGAACTGAAGTTAAAGACAGTTCTCAGCCACCATGTGAATGCTGGAAATCGAACCTGGGTCCTCTGCAAGAGCAGTCGGTGCTCTTAACTGCTGAGCCATCTCTCCAGCCCCCGACCTTATTTTTATTATCTGTTTAAGATTGTATCTTCAAATACTATCCCATTTGGAGGTACCAGTGATTAGGGTATCATCGTATGCATTGTAGTGGGGGCATAACTCAGCCCACAGCCTTAGATGCACATTTACACAAAGATATTTATTGAAAATTATCTTCATATTCTTCAAATACCCAGATTATGGGTGACTTTATCTCAAGGACCCTGACTAAATAGGAAGAATGAGTCCAATAGTCATATTGCTTGTTTCATACTTACAGACTACAGTAGGGACCTCCAAATTGGACTCCACTACCTCCAAATCATTCTCTCACAAAGGGAAGGGTTAAGGTTCACTTACCTTGTACCTATAGACCAGGTCGTGAAATAGTCAAGATAAATTTGGCCATTTGTCTCTCAAGAATGGCTGCTAGCTCCCAGCTTCCCCACCGGAAATGCTGTCTTAAGATGACCCTCTCTCACTAAATGCAGAAGCTCCTCTAATTCCCACAGGCCTTTAGCAAATGTCACAGGGATAAGCAGCTAAATGAGGGGTAATGGTCAACTAAAGCAGGCAACTCAGTCCTGGTGGGAAGTCTGGGGTACTTCTAAAAGGCAATCCTTGAAATATCTCCTTAATTCCATTAATGCAGTTCATCAGCCTCTGTACATGTGTCTGAAAGGTAAGATTTCATGTTTTTTGTTTTCATATCTTTACTTCAGTGCATGAAGTTCAATAACTATGACTTCATCTTCTTTATTGTTTTGGTTTTCTAATTTTCATTCTCAGACACACTGAACAGACTCCATCTTTTTGCTAATATTTATCTTTGTTGAACTCACATGCTTACTTAGAAAATAAGCGCCGAAGGTTGGGGCATTATCTTTTACTGCAATCTCCCCAATCATCTTGTTTGTTGTCTGTAAGCAACAGAAGCCAGCCTTGTTTGTTTATTGCTGACTAAAAAAAAAAATCATATTACAAATTCCAAGATTTAAAGACCTTTCTTTATGGCAAGATGATGCTGACTATTGATTTTCATAACATGTAGAACTCATTGTTCAGTTCTCTGTTTTTGTAACTATCAAACATTTGCATTAACTTTAACATAATAATATGCAAAGGTAAAATATATATATACTTGAGCACATGATTACTGTGTTAACTTTAAAAAGAAAAATATCTGGCTAGCTGGGCATGGTGGCTCACACCTTTAATCCTAGCACTCAGGATGCAGAGGGAGGCCAGATTTTTGTGAGTTCAAGGCCAGCCTGGACTACAGAGAAAGTTCCAGGACAGCTGAGGCTACAGGCTACAGGGAGACCCTGTTTTGAAAAGACAAAAAAAAAAAAAAAAAAATCTGGCTATGCCTATGTTTCCCATTTTCCCACAGAATTAATTAGTTATGGTCTCTTTCCTTACCAAACACCTGTAGGCCAGTAGGGTTCCTCCATTTCTGCAGATGTTTTGGGTAGAATAATGGTTTCAGTGGACAAAAGAGGGACGCTTTTTTGCCAAGCATTGTGCTATATAGCTTTGGGGAATAAATTATTCCCCTGATTTCATAACTGACTTTCAAAAAGAGTGATTTTCAAAAGCAATTTCAAAGGCAGTTTCAAGGGATAGTGAAGATGTGGAAAGGGACATGAATCTGGGCGCACTGTGTCAGGATCAGGCAGGAGCAGACGGAGCAGACTGCGGGAGGCATGTGCTGCAGTCTGCCCGCTCCCACAGCTAAAAGACTGGACAACAGACAGCTAGAAGGAAAAACACTTCTGGATCTGCTCTTAAAGGTTGGGGGAACCCAGAAATGTTTTGAGTGGCCTGGCAAAACATCCTCGACTGCTTCTTAAACCTTTAGGACATGGCAAAATTCAAAACACGTTTTGCCAGGCACTGTTTTTCCCCTTAATTGTTAAACCCCTGTGTATTTCAAGGGAAATTTAATCCGTATGTTTCTGATTCATTTACACTTAACTCATCAAAATGCTGTTTTGTAAGAGTTATTTGATGTCTAAGATGCGGAATGCGTGTGAGCTTGTGTACACCCCCCTTTTAAAAGCCATGCTAGCAGTGAATAGAACTTCAACCGCTGGAGACTTAGTCTCAGTTTTTAAGTTAAGACTCATCAGATTCTCCTTTGTTCTGCAACTCATGTATGTAGTGTCTTCAGCAATAGGGTCTTACCATAATGTTGTGATGGGTAAGTAAATGCAGAAGCAGAGGTCAGCAGTGTTTGAGGGTCTATGAGACTCCGGGTCAACAGTTTCTAGAGAAGGAATCTAATCCTGGCATTTAGATTTTGTTCCTGAGTCAATGAATTTCAATAAGGGGCAATGTCCCCTATTATAGAGGGACTGACTTCAGAGCCTTCTCTTTATTAGCCAGTGTTCACAGTCCTGGAAGGTGCTACTAGAAGGAAAATATAATCACCAACCCTGTCCAGCTGTGAACCCTGTGAACTTCAACAACAGGTGGCCTGGCAAGATATCCCCACTGGCGTAATAGTGGCATGAATATTATGGGAATAACCAACGACTCTCTAATTGGCCTTAAGGTCCACTTCATAGGATGTAACTGGCATTGATATCAGGCTCAGGAACCCAAGAACTGACAGATCACAGGAAATGAAGAGGAGAGTATAATACTATTCTGCTAAATAGATATATTATTAAACATTTAATTAATGCATTAATGTATCTCTCAACTCTGAACAGATGTTTCCTTGTGCAGCAGATAATGATTAACATAGAAACTCACAACTGGCCAATGTCTAGAGAACAAGAAGCTGCAGAGTGCTCGCCCTGAATAGAATACCTATATCAAACTTCTGCTTCTTAAGGTTCAGGGATAATTACAGAAGAGGGGTGGAAAGTTTGCAAGATCCAGAGGTGGTGGAAGACCACAGGAAACAGAGTTTTCCTGACAGCCGGTCAGTTACTCATATAAACTCACAGCAATGGTGACAGCATGCACAAATCTCATGCAAGCTCAAACCAGACAAAATTCTAGCATAGACAAAGGAAGTGGCTAAGAAACCCTGATCTAACCTAAGGAAATTTTAGCAACTGATGGCTGGTGGGAGGGGGAGGAGATGGTCTCCTTCAAGGACATGACTCTGGGTAGATTAATGAGGCTCCTGTGGATGGACCTACACTGAAGGAGTCTTGGGGGACACAAATTACACTCAATAGGCTTTAGTAAATAATAATAGATTCCATTAAACTGGGCAGGAGTGATAAGGGGAGGTGCCGACAGGAGAGTGTCTAAGTATCATCACATTATGTTGTATGCAATAAATAAAAATAAAAGAAACAAGGAAAGAAGAATTGCCATATTTAAATGTCTTTCAACAAGCATTTTGCATGGCTTGCCAAAAAAGACTAACTGGTGGCTTTTGAGTGACACCAGGGATAAGATAGCCTTCCTTGCAGCAGTGAGTCTGTTTTCATTTACATGACATCTTTTCTGTAGGACCTTTGACAAACTTCTAGTAAATCAGGACTGTCGCCATATACTGAAGACCTGTGTAATCTGTTTGTTATAGCACTGATTGAACAATTGATTGCAACCATTTATATTGTTTCTCAGGCTAAACACATTGGATTTGGCAGTGGAAAAACACAGATGAAATGGAGAATTTTTTGATGAATACAAGGCGGCACTAGAAAGATGGGGAGTTGGAGTACCATGCTAGAACCGCGGCCACCTCAACAAAACCAGCACCACCATGGGATGGGTGTGGCTCCAGCCATTTTTGTTTGTGTTTTTATATTTTCCTATCCTTCCTAGCTTCAAGACACAGGGAATGATAGGGAAGCTACATCAATGAAATCTCCATAGTGTAGTTGTCTAACAAGATCTACATAGTGACAGAACCAATGGACCTACTAAGATGAATGGTGGAAATGTCATGGGGTCCCACCTCAAGATGAAGAGCTATAGGAAGTCAAAGAGTGCTGAGGGAGGAGAATCAGCTTTCTTCAGGGACTACCTCCCTGAGGTTAGCTAATGCCACCTGGGCAGCCCTCAACACAGGTACAGAGGAGCACCACCAAATGGACTCACTGCCAGATACAAAATATGCAGATACACATATACATGTGTGTATATGTATAAATGTATATATGCATATATATGTAACAATAATAATCAAAGAAAAGAAGAAGTTGAGTGTGAATGGGAGGAGATGGGAGGGGTTGACTGTAAGAGATAGAAATAATTCAAAGACAATATTCATGCATGGAATTTTCAAAAGTATAAATAAATAGAGAGATGAGGAATTTGAATGGGCTTAATTTTCTTTGTGTAGATACTCCCATAGTAGGAAGGGACAGAACATCTAATTTTCAATCCTCATCAAAATATCTTTGTAAGGAAATGTTAGCTTTTCATAGAGCAGCAAGAAGGAGACCTGAATCTTGGAACCCCTTCAGGACAGGGGTCTTTAGATCCACAGATTCTATACAATCTCTAGTTTTCCACAGAGTCCATCTTTTTAAAAATTCCTGTTAAATCTTTAAGGAAGTATGCCTAAAAAGAAGCAGTGAGAGAGTAGTTTAACGCACTTGCATAGTCAGCGAGTGCATTAAAATAGACCTGGGTCTTCCAATGAAGAGTGAAAATATTCCATTCAGCCTCTTTTCTGGACAGAATGCAGATAACAGCTATTCAGCCAATCTGGAATGAATAGAAGCAGGCAGACACAGAAGGTCCTCAGTCATGATATCATCAAGCCAAAGATGAGCTTACTAGTTTTATTTTTGCTGAGATCTTTGAGCATCAACTCAATGTATCACAAGTAGGAACCAATATACACACAAGAGAGGGACAGGAGAAACCCACTTCTGAGTTAAAATGAAGGCAAGGAAAATCCTAATATTGCATAATGCAAAACCAACCAAATTTTCCTCTCTCCTCCTACCTGCTCTTTCCTACTGCTTTTACCTTCTGCTCTCCTTTCCCTTCCTGTTTCTACTGTGTTCTAGATCCCAAGCAACCCTGTAGGGGTGGCAGAAGCCTATGGCAAAGTGAGTCTTTGAGCAAGGGCCCAAAATACAGTTTCAGCGTTTTGAAAGCGTTAAGGAGATTACAGCAAGTGTAGAACTCTAAACAGTATTACGATATTTTTATAAATTCCTGGGCTTGTCAACTAAGGTACACATGTTCAGATCAAATCAAAGCTAACATATCAAAGACATTGATCACTGAACTGAGCAATGCATAAACCACTGCTCAGTCTGGCTACTGGGTGGCACACAGGAGAGAGACAACATGTCAAAGGCTCTGACAACTGGACTGACATTGGGACCACAGTTCATAGAAGTTGTATTAGAATTTGCAATAATAAGACCCAAGCTGCATAATGTCCAAAATGCCCAGGTTACAAAACATTATTTCTCAGCATACAGAGAAGCAGGACAATCTCAGCTTACATGGGAAAAGAAAATCAGCAGGTGCCAGTATTACAATGATGCAGATACTGAGATTATCTATTGAATTCTGAAAGGCAATAGGTTCCCCAGAGACGATTTCAAACCTTAAAACTAATGAAAATATTAAAATCTCAGCAAAGAAGTACATAGAAGCATCTGAAACACTTTTTAAAAATTTATTTGTTTTTATTTTATGTGTATGAGTGTATTGCCTGTATGTGTGTAAGTGCGCCGGTGTCATGCAATGCCCATGGAGTCAAAAGAAGGTGTCAGATTCCCCCTGGAACTGAAGTTATAGATGGTTGTTAGCTACCATGTGGGTGCTGGAAATTGAACCCTGGTCCTCTGCAGGAGTAGCTGGTGCTCTTAACCACTGAGACATCTCTTCACCCCCCTGAAACCTTGTAAGTAGAGGAATATAAGAGCTCAGGACTTGCCAGGCATGGTGGTGCATGCCTGTAATCCCAGCACTGGGGAGGCAGAGGCAGGTGGATCTCTGTGAGTTCAAGGCCAGTCTGGTCTACATAGTGAGTTCCAGGACAGTTGGGGCAACAGGAAGACCCTGTCTCAAAGAGACCAAAGTGGGGGAAAAAAGAACTCAGGACTCCCTGGATGGACCAAGATCCATAGGGTAGGCCTAAGAAGACAGAATTGACAAACTGGAAGAGAAGTCAAAGGTCAACAGTCATCATCTAATTTGAATAAGAAACAGAAAATAAGATAAACAAAAAAACCTATTGTCCAAAGCCTCAAAGAACACTGAGAGGTCTAACATTTTGTTATCTGCCAGGAAAGGAGGGGAGTATGGTGACAAAGAAAATGCCTGAAGAAAAAATGTCTCTAAAATAGCCTTTGATTTGATAAAGACATAATTTTGTAAGCAAGGGAAGTTATGTGAATCCTAAACAATGAACTCAATGTTTTCCATGTCAAGACACATCATAATAAACCCACTAAACACTAAAGACCCAGAAGAAGGCAGCCTGAGAAAAATTATATATTATCTATAGGAGAATACTGATTTTATAATGACTGTAATTTTCTCATCAGAAGTCACGAAATGCCAGAAGAAAGTGGCACATGTTTCAGGTGTTGCAAGAAGAGAACTGTCAACTCAGACCCATACCCAGTTAAAATATCTTTCAAGGATGGAAGTCAGGTAAAGCTATTTTCTGATGGAGGAAGAGCAAAAGAATTCATTCCTGGCTCATCTGCTAAAAGAATTGCTAAATGAAGTTCCTATGACATGAGAACTGTTGAAACATCAGTAATGGGAAAACTAACAGAAATGATAACTATTGGGCTAACTGTTAACATACCACTTTCTGCTTAAATTTTTTTTAGAAATGTTTGAAAATGAAAGAAAATATGAAAACATGAACTTATGGGTCATCAATGTATGTGGATAAAACATATACCAACAATAAAATAGGAAGAGTAAAATGAAAATCATCATACCAAAGTTTCTACATTTCATTTGAAATGTTAAACTACTGATATGATATTTCCATCTATGTAAGCTACAGAAAAGTAAGAATGTAAATGTGAATTTTAGAACAAACACTAAAATACAGATATAAAAGTATACAACAAAAAAAAAGACAGTTTGAACTGAAAAAAAAAGCTTAAAAATTAAAAGGCTAAAAATTAACCTCAAAGAAATAGGAAATTAGGAAACAAATCCAAAGGTAATAATCAGAAAACAATCAACATTGAACTAAACTCAGGTACACTGCTAACTGCAATGAACACCATGGCTCAGCATGGTTAAGATCAACTGTTGGCTGGGCATGGTGGCACATGCCTTTGACCTGTGGGAAGCAGAGGCAGGCAGATTTCTGTAAGTTCAAGGCCAGTCTGGTTACATAGAGAGTTCCAGGACAGCTGGGACTACAGGAAAACCCTGTCTCAAAAAACAAAAACAACAACAAAAAAAAAATACAAAAAAAAAAGAGAAGCTGTTGCAGAGGACCCAAATTCAGTTCCCAACACTAGCACCAGGCAGCTCACAACCTCCTATAACTCCAGTTCCTGGGATCTGACACTCTCTTCTAGACTCCTAGACTAACCGTACTCATATACACACTCACACACGGACATACACATAATTAAATATACACATAATTAAAAATAAAATAAAACTTTAAGAAATGCAAACATATTGAATACATCCATTAAAACCAAGAGATATAGGGAGTGGGTTTTAAAAAAATCTACATGGAAGACATTTCAAATATAGTAATGTAAGCCAGTTAAATTCAGAAGGACAAAAACGATACTATGCACTGTCCCAAATATAGTCACAGTGGCTGTATTTCACTAGTCAGAATTGACTTCAGACAAAAGAAAAGCACCAAGGAAAATAGGAATTTTCATAAACAATAAAAAAAATAATTCCAAGTATATTATATATATATATATATATATATATATATATATAATATATGGTCGAGCTTGGAAACAAATGAAGCAGTTCTGACAGAACTGTGGGGAGCACACCAACACGCAACTTGTCCTCAGAGTTGACTCTCTTTTCTCCCTGAGAGATGTCTCCAGGGTTTTGAATTTAACAAAAACTAAAAGGAAGAAGTTAAGCAAGGACTTCTTGAATATAATACCAAAAGCATGTTGCATAAAAGACAACAACAGAACATCAAAATGAACTTTAAAAATTTAAACACTTAATTTAATGTCTGTGAAAGACAAACACTAAGAGAAAAGAAAAAGAAGTTACAGACTAGAAGAAAACATTAGTAAATCAAATATTTGGCCATGGATCTTTGCACAATATATATTTAACAATTAACAGCAATCAACCAACTAGTTAAAAATGGGCAAAAGACTTGAACTGATATATTTAACAAAGATAGTAGTAAATGAATACTCTAAATGGAAAAGATATTCAGCATCATCTGTGAATAGGATAATTCAATTAAAGCTGTGATGTTAGTCCAATACTCATCTGTTAGAAGTGATAGGATTAAGAAGATCAAGCAATGGACCAATGGAAAACAAAATTGCATGTGATACCTTACGTCTCTTACCAGAAATGGGACTTCACATTGGCAGGTCAGAACAGTAGTAACTGGGGCATCAGCCTGGCTCACCTGTACTCAACGGGAGAATGAAATAGCTTATTGACTGTTTCCTCTTTTTGGACCCAGTTGGAGCTAATACTAACAGTTTCAGAAAGTGGGAGGAATTTAGGAACAGTCAAGAAAAAAAGAGAAAAACTTAGCCCATTCAAACAAGGGAAAAGCTCCCAGTCTTCTGTATTTCAGTTAAGGCATGTTGACTTGAATTTAGGATGGCACGTTATTACTGGGGTGAAGCTGATAGCCAGTTACATAAGGCCCAAATGTTTCAAGTGTTTTCATGGCATGCTAATTTGAATGAGAAATGTCCCCCAGAAGCTCAGAAGCTCATGCATTTGAACATTTGGTTCCCAGTTGGCAGACCGTTTAGGGGACATCATGGAACCTATAGCAGGTGTGGCCTAGCTGAAGAAGTATGTCACTGGGGATCTGCTTTGAGCCTTCAGAGCCCTGCCCACGTCCAGTTACTCTCTCTGCTTGGTGTTTGCAGTTGCAGATGTGAGTTTTTGACCACCTGCTCTGGCCATCATGACTGCTGCTGGCTGCCATGCCTTCCTGCCATGATGAACATTTAGCCAAAAAAAACCCTTTCTTCCATAAATTGTTTTTGGTCATGGTGTTTATCACAGCAACAGAAAAGTAATTAATGCACATGGATACAGATGTGATGGTTACTTTCAAAGCAACATATTTGAGAAGGAACCGTTCACAGCAATTGTTCCAGTAATCATTATCAATGACTCTATGAAGCCTCCTAGAGTTTAGTCATGCCTCGTTTTGAGTAAATGAAGGAATACTAAGCACACACACACACATCTTAAACACCAAACATCACAGTTTGGGATGTGACTTTGGAAGGAGTCAAATCAATATTTAATTATTTGCTTATATGAAAATATCTCATCCACAATAAACAAGGCAATATATGCTGCAGAAACTCACAAAGTAACCGACATCAAAGCTAACACTTCCAAAGCAATGTGTGGTTGTAGAAGCATAGGAAAGGTCTCCAGCCAGAGCATAGCATCCATTGGACCTAGGGTATAGTCTGGCTCCAAACAGTTATTTGTTGTGCATCCTCAGAAAATTATTGTATCATTTTGAGTGCTAATTTTGTCATCTGTGAAATGGAATTTTAAAGATGCTTAATGCAACTCTTAAGAAAGATCAACTCTGGCAAATCCTAAAAACTAAAAATATATCAACTATTATTATTTTATCTTCATTATAGAAAACATGATGACATATTTCTACAATTCAAGTATTAGGAAAAGTAGCACAGTTTGTAGAAACTTCACACACATTGCTTTGAAACTATACCATCACCTTTATGTCAGGAAAGCTGTTGAAACTCTTGGGCTTCCTGAAGAATATACATCAATCAGTACTCATTCAAGCCATTTGGGCTAACTGTCCAATTAACGACACCTTTTCACATGGCATTTTCTATAGAGCCCCACTTAAACTCTAGCACATGTGGATTCTTAGCCTGGCATGGTCACTATTCACCTGGACTGGTTGACTGTGAAGCAGTCATTTCACCTTTTTTCAGGACTTCAGTTGATGCCTGCAAGTGGCTGAGCTGGCCACATTCTTCTCACTTGCCTTCTAGCATGCACATTTCATGCCATCTTTTATGGTCTACCATGGCATTTGTGTCTTCATCCCACCAGCTACCAACTCATTCATCGTCATTATGGCTCAGCTAAAGAAATCAACTAAGGAAGAGAAGGCTTTGCTGCCTAGACTCTGACTCTCCCCCAGCAAGCAAGCAGGAGAAACCTGACATCTTGATTCCCCAATTTAATGACACCCAGGGGCTGTCTGAAATGAAGAGTCCTCCAGGTGCTCTGCCGACTGGTCTTTTGTACTGGTAATGCTTTTAGTATGACGCTGTCTTTCCTTTTGTTTCTGGCAAGAATTAATGTATTACTTATGATATTTAATCAGAAACAGCTGTTCTCAATGAAGATGGAGCCCAGTTGCCTATTAATTCTGGTTGGCTTTTTCTTGCTGTGGTGAATGGAAGCAGACGGAGGAGGTGACCCACGTGATATGTTGCAAGACCAAAGTCATCTGCAGACAGTAGAACTGAGAACAATTGCTCTGTATAATTCAAAAGGCATGGGACAATGATATGATATTTAAAATTAGAAAAGCAATTGGTCTGTATAGTTAAAAGCTAATAAACTCTATGGCCCTGAAATTGTTCCAGATTTTAGGAAGTGACTTACAAAACAGATGACAAAGCTAACAAGTCAATAGTTACTGAACAACTACTTACAAACGAGATCACCTGAACAGAAATACTTATTAGGCAGCAACTCTGTATCAACAACATCTTCAAAGAATTGAGCTTCACTCTGGTTTCTAAGTTCTTATATGTTCAATACTCTCATGTATGCTTGTGTGTACTAAATAGGAGAGTTCATTTATTCATTTGAATACATGTCTTGTTCTATAACATTTTTACTTTGAGGGGTGTTATGCTCTGGTTAGAGAAAACAAGATGAAAATGTATAATTATACCATAATTGTTTAAAAAATAAAGGGTATTGTGGTAAATTGGATTATTATTTTGAATTTGGCCAGAGTCTGCATCACTGTTGTGAAGATTCATAGCCAGCCACCTGATATACTTTGACCTTGCATGGATGTAGGCCACGTGGTTAAACCTTGACTTTGGGAATGGTCATGTGACCTGGCTTGACTACTGGAGCATTGGAAGATGTGTTGCTCTTTGTGTAGCTGAGCTTGTCTTCTGTGGCTTCCACTTTTGCTACGAGAAGAACTGACTTAGTTGTTCTGTCCCTTCAGGCCGATTCCCCAGAACGGGGCTGATCAAAGTAAAGCTGCCGGCAAGAAGCAAGTGTAGCTTAGCTCACAGTTTGACACTGAAACATGTGACAGCATCACGCATGACAACAAAGGAGCCTTGTGCAAAGCCATTAAGTTTGGGACTGATTTATTTTATGGCAAGAGTCTTTATAATCACTATGAGTGGGATTTAAATAGTGGGGCATAGAGTTGTCCTCTGCTCCAAATATAAAATCAACACAGATTGAACTGGAGCAGATGTGTGCATTCTCCTGGAAATCATGCTAATGGAAAGTGGCTTCAGAGCAGTCCTGTACTTGACAGATGGAATTGGTCTGCAGAAAGCAGAAGAGGCTAGTTAAGTAAGAAGGTCCTAAGAAAATGTATCAGAGAGCCATGCAGTGTAAGGGTTCATCCCAATGCATTCAAAATTAGAGACATTTTCCCCATGGACCCCAGTCTCTAAGTGACTACATCTCTTCTGGAGAGGTATACACAGACATGAGCTTAGAATGATTAAGCACACAGTATTATGGTATCTAAGACCTAAATTTCAATGCACCAAATCTTGTCTGGGTGTTTTAATTAAATCCTGCATAAGTGTACTGCAGCAGGAGAACACAATATAAGAGTAGACCCTCTGGACTCATATGTGTGCCTAGAAATTTAGTGTTAACACCTTTGTGTAGTCGTGTAAAGACAGCTGTTTAAGGCCGGAGTAAAACATGTGGACTTCAATAACTAAATGAAAGCCATATCTTTGTGCTATAACTTTAAACCCTTGATTTACTTACATAGTAGGATAAACCTTAACACATTTGGAACTTGATGTTGATTACCAAATAGTGTAGCAAAGTAAACAGATAATTATGTCATGCTGGGCTACTGATTTACTTTAGCTTCATTCACATGGCAGAAGGACTTACAGGCAAACATTCTATTGAAAACATTATTGTCCATTGACTATAAGCCAATGTTTCTGAAATACTTTCAAGTATTTTACTCTTGTTAGTAAAAAGTATAGAGCAATATAATCACTGATGCTATTGATTATTGCTTGCATAATGAAAATTTAATTATTTCAGCTAATTAACCTTCCTCTCCTCTCCTGCTATCTAATTTTACACACACACACACACACACACACACACACACACACACACACACACGAAGACCTTATATAACCAGGAGTCCAGAAAACAACAGTAGTACCATAAAGCATGAAAGGAAGCCAATAAGAAAATATTTCTGGCCGGGTGTGGTGGTGCACGCCTTTAATCCCAGCACTCGGGAGGCAGAGCCAGGCAGATCTCTGTGAGTTCAAGGACAGCCTGGTTTACAGAGCAAGGTCTAGGCCAGCTGGGACTAAAGGGAGACCCAACAATTAACATTTTCATTTTAGCTTGGTTGGTGCTGAATAAAAAGGCTTTTCTGGGCTTCTTGCAAAGCTGGCTGTGTTTTGTAATAAGGACAGGAGATCGAGGACTTCCTTTTGGTGAGTCCATCCAAGGATCATGCCATCCTTTGGAAGCCTTACTTACTTTTGAAGATGTTTTGAGACAGAGGTTATCAACTATGCATCCCTAAAGACAAGCTGAGTTTATAGAACTTCATATCTGTTGTCACAGATATGATGGCTCAGGGCCTCAGAAGATGCCTTGCTTCCTCTCTGTCAATTTCAAGACCCACACATTAAACCGTGGAACCGATACATGCCAAAGAGGGTCAACCTGATCTGCCACATGGAAGATTAACAGTTCCATGCTGCTAAAATGATCGTTGGGATTGTGTGTGTGTGTGTGTGTGTGTGTGTGTGTGTGTGTGTGTGTGTTTTGAGAAAGGATCTCCCCCTAGCTGTGGCTGTCCTGGAACTCACTACATAGACCAGGCTGGCCTTGAACTCATAGAGATCCACCTATTTCTGCCTCCCAAATTCTGGGATTAAAAGCGTGTGCCACCACGCCCAGCTTGATCTTTGGGATTTGTTTTTATTTTATTTTCGAGACAGGGTCTCCCTGTAGCCCCAGGTGGCCTGGAACTCACTCTGTAGACCAGGCTGGCCTTGAACTCTGGCCTCCCAAGTGCTAGGATTAAAGGCGTGAGCCACCACACCCAGCGCGATCTTTGGGATTTTTAAAAGAAGACTTCCATTTCCTTTCTCTTTCCTCCTCTTCTATCTTTCCTAGCTTTTGCTGTTTGGGCAAAGGATAGGGTTCTACCAGGGCTCTTGGTTGTCTGTGCTGGTTGCTGTCTGTTGTTGTCATATATCTCTGACCAAAACCAAATTTGGGAGGAAACTCACAACTCCCAGATCACTTTCCATCACTGTGGGAAGTCAGAGCAGGAACTCAAGGTAGGAACTTGGAAGGAGGAGGTGAAGCAGAGATTATGGAGGAATGTCGCTTACTGCATTACTTCCTCTGGTTTGTTCAGCTTTCTTTTTTTTAATTTTTATTTATTTTTTTTATGTGTATGAATGTAGGTTTGTGCACCAGAGGTCAGAAGAGGGTGTCGATTCCCCTGGAACTGGAGTTCTCCTGGAATTGGAGTTACGGGTCCTCTGCAAGAGCAGTTGGTGCTTTTAACCGCTAGGCCATCTCTCCAGCCCCCCAGCTTTCTTATATAGCCCAAGTGCACCTGCCCAGGAATAGGACTACTGAAAGTGGGCTGGCCAATAGACAAGGGTTAGTATTATATAGACATTTCTTCCCCAGTTTCTGCATGTTAATCTGGGACTGTGGGGTGCTAGTTTACTTGATCCTTATATTTCTGCAATTTTGAGGCTTCACGGATGTCAATCATGAAAGGTATTTTGGAGTTGGTTCAGTAATTTCTAAAGTACATGTGTTGTCCTCAGTCATGGCGTGAACATTGTAGTCCAGTCGTCTAGACAATTTCTTTTTTTTAATTTTATTTATTTCTTATGTGTATGAATGTACTGTCCGCATATAGGTCGGTGCACCCCTGTCATGCAATGCTACGGAGGTCAGAAGAGGGTGTCGGATTCCCCTGGAACTGGAGTTAAAGATGGTTATCAGCTGCCATGTGAGTGCTGGGGATTGAACCCGGGTCCTCTACAAGAGCAGTCAGCACTCTTAACCTCTAGGCTCTCTCTCCAGCCCCTACAATTTCTAAGTTCACTGTCTTACTGCTCAGCAAGGATCAAGTTCCCCATGAGAGACACATACAGCTGTTACTTTGCTATAGCACTATGCTGTGTGTTAGATTCCCAAAACGTTTTCTTCGTATTAATGAGAATCTGTACTCTCTGACCTCTTTTCTCTTCCCCAGCTCTTGTCAACCACAATTTGAATTTTTCTGTTTTTATGAGTTTGACTCTGTGTGTGTGTGTGTGTGTGTGTTTGCAGGCACACACATGCCATCATATGTAGGTGGAAGTCAAAGGACACCTTTGGGTGTTGTCCACTGCCTTATTTTGAGGCACAATCTCTTTGCTGCTTGCCACTGCTCAAGCCACTATTCTGGGGATTCTCCTCCTCCCATCTCTGCAAAGGAGCCTGAATTACAGACCAGTGCAAGTGCACTCTGCTTTACATATAATCTAGAAATACGTTAATTCTTCTGATCCATGAAGACATGTGACAAATAACATGGTTCTCAGTCTATAGATCATTCACACTCCTAAACCATGTAAATACATATGTACCTAGGCGTGTACATATATATGTGTATGTGTATATATTCATATATATATATGTATGCATGTATATATCTACACATAGAAAACATTGTTTATTTGGCCAAAGATAAATCTCTCTTTTTCTATATGAAACGTGGATATTAAATTGAATGTGCACAGGTGACATTTATAATTTCATAATGTAGGAGTCTATTTATTTATGTATGTATAAATCTACCTACCAATCAGGAGAGGCAGCTCCAGCCCTACCTCTGTGTCTATAAATCTGTGTCTGCTCCTATCTCTATTTGTTCGTGCCTCTGTTTCTGTCTTTCTTTCTACATACACATAGATATCCATAAGTAATATAAACCTTAACAAACAAAATAAGAAATAAAACTGAAATAACTCGACTACACAGATACATCATCAATTTCACCAACACATAATAATCCTTAAAATTAGTGTCTGATACTATTTTAAAAATCATTAATAATTAAGTTAATAAAGGTGATTTTCTTATCATATTTTAAATTTGTCTATTTCAGAGTTTGTGCAATTAAAAAAAAAACCATAAAAATATTCTGGCACTAGTACATGGGCTTTGTCCTATTTTCTATTGAGTATTACATATTTTCTCAAAAGAAGTTTTACATGATAAGAATGTATATATAAGATTTAATTTTTTTAGTTAACAAAATGACATTTATTATTTCTTCCATATCTTTTCAATTTAGAAATTTCTTACTTGATCTGTAATCATTCAAGTATTCTCTTAATTGTCTTAAAAGGAATTCATTCATTTTAGTGTGTGATCCTATGTGAGATGTAGCTTGATTTGTTTTTTCCTTTTCTCAAGACCATTTGTTATCAAATTCAATACTTTATTCGTAAACTTTGGTGGGTCTCAAGCTTTTATTTCTTCTGGGAATGTATTAGAGAGCTCTAAATTCTTTGTCACTGCCTCTCCATTCATACTTTCCTGCTCAACATTTCAGAAATTAGTTTGAACAGTGGATTTGAACATCTGCAAACATATTCTCATTTCTCTATTTAAATGGTTTCATAGGCAGCTTTCTCATTTACTTATTTTTCTAGATTGATTTGAAAATGAAGAAGAAATAGATGCTGTGGTGATTTGAATGAGTGTCCCCCATAGGCTGTAAGTATTCAGACATTTGTCTCCAGTTGGTGGTGCTGTTTTTGGAGGTCTTAGAAGGTGTGGCCATGCTGGGGGAAGTGTGTCACTGGGGGCAGGCTTAGTGAAGTTTTTTTGTTTTTCTTTTTTTTTTTTTGTCTTTTCTGAGACACGGTCTCCTTGTAGCCCCAGCTGTCCTGGAACTCGCTCTGTAGACCAGGCTGGCCTTGAACTCACAAAGATCCGCCTGCCTCTGCCTCCCAAGTGCTAGGATTAAAGGAGTGTGCCACCATGCCCCGCAGGCTTAGTGAGTTTTTTTTTTTAATTTTTTTTATTAATTTTATTTATTTCTGTATGTGTATGAATGTACTGCCTGCATGCAAGTTTGTGCACCTGTGTCGTGCAATGCCGCAGAGGTCAGAAGAGGGTCTCGGATTCCCCTGGAACTGGAGTTCTCCTGGAATTGGAGTTTCAGATGGTTCTTGGCCGCCATGTGGGTGCTGGGGATCAAACCCAGGTCCTCTGTAAGAGCGGTCGGCGCTCTTAACCTCTAGGCCATCTCTCCAGCCAGGCTTAGTGAGTTTTAAGAAGCCTCGTGGTCTACAGTTGCTCTCTCTCTGTTTCCTGTGCTCTTTGCGAGATGTGACCCTCGGCCTGCCGCTCCAGCTCCAGCCGCCACGCCTCCGGCCACAATGGACTCTAATTCCCTGGAACCGTCCATCGTAAGCTCAAATAAACTCTTCCTTTTATAAGTTCCTTGGTCATGGTGTTTTATCACAGCAACAGAAAAGTGACTAATACAGATGCATAACTGAGATTTAATTAAACCCAAACATTAATTTGGGGAAGAAAATTTTATGTTACAAATTTATAAAAGATTCTATAATTGTGTATTTTTAGGTATTTCTTGCTATAATTTTACCACTAATACATTGTTACAATATTTTACTAAGAAGAATGAATATTTTCCCCCTAATATATCAGTCATTTAGTTATTGTTGGTCTTGAGAAGAAATTGTCTTTTTAAGAATATTTCTTAAATCCAGATGTATTCATCTATTAAAATTTTAAGAATTTTATAGTAAGGATCTTGGAATTCTTGGCATATTAATACAAGTGTTGCCTTTTTTCTCTCCATTTTTATTTTTTAAAATATTTTATTATTTCCATTTTATGTATATAAGTGTATTGCCTGCACTTAGGTAGTGCACCCATGTCGTTCAAAGAATGTGGAACTCAGAAGAGAGCATCAGATCTCCTAGAACTGGAGGTAAGGATAGTTGTTAGCCACTATGTGGGTACTGGGAATGGAATCTAGGTCCTCTGCAAGAGCAGCCAGTGCTCTTAACCACTGAGCCATCTCTCCAGTCCCACCTCTCTCTTTGTATTTGATGTCTTAATGGCCAGAACTGAGAAAACTGTTAATGGATGGGGAGAGTGGTAGTTGCCTGTCATTCCTTCTCATTAAAAGAAATATTTCAGCCAGGTGTGATGGTGCATGCCTTTAATCCCAGCACTCAGGATGCAGAGGCAGAGACAGGTGGATCTCTGTGAGCCCAAGGCCAGCCTGTCTATAGAGTGAGCTCCAGGCCAGCTGGGACTAAAGGGAGACCCTGTCTCAAAAATACTTAAAAAAAAAAAAAGAAATATTTCCAGGAATTCAGTGAAAAGGGGCTGTTGACTGGTTAATGTGAATGAGAATTGTCATTTTAGGAAAATCTAATACTAACCATAGATAAGAAGTTTTTGCTGTTTTGATTTTTTCAAATCAGCTATGAGTATTGTTTTATCAACTCTCTTTAAAGCACCTTGAGATCACTATTGTGTTTATTTTCTAACTAGTCCTTTCATTGTGCTGCATTGTACACACATTAAGAAGAGATGCTGTGATATTTAGTGTCTATCCATCCCTTTCATCACTGTTTATTGAGGCTGCCTTTTCTGTAGTCCTTGTAAATTCAGTTGCAATTGTTTTTATTTTTATGTAATTTTCTCGTATGATTTCTATCAGCTTTTCCTATTCTTCATTATTCTCTTCTTCTTTTCCTTCCTTCCTTCCTTCCTTCCTTCCTTCCTTCCTTCCTTCCTTCCTTCCTTCTCCTCCTCCTCCTCCTCCTCCTCCTCCTCCTCTCCTCATCCTTCCTCCTAGTTGTGAATCACCAGATGTGGGAGCTGGGAACAGTGGAGATTCCATGTCTATTTTCTAGTTTTCTAACTATTGAGCCAATCCCCACCAATGTCTCTTTTTAGAAAATGTCTTCCTCAGATGACATTATGAACTTTGAGGTAAATGGATGTAACTAGAAGCCATTGTGCTAAGTGAAGTAACGGTCCCAGAAAAACAAATGACATATGGTATCCCTCATTTGTGGATCCTAGAACTAAATCTCTATTTGTAAGGCAAACTGAATAATGGTTTTTTTCTTTCTTTTGTAGTAAATATAATACCTGATATTACTCATCAACTTGCTATGTAATGTAGGAATGTAAAGTATTATTTTTTCTTTACTTGCATACAACTCTACTGCCAAAATGTGAATCCCTAAACATGTTTTGGGAATTAACCTATAGTTTATTTTCAGACGTCATAATTTTGGTATATGTGTGGTATGTTATGTATGCATATTTTGGAGCATACAAATTGGAAAGAATGACAACAACAAAGAATACTGGGTCAAAGAACTTATTAAAACAGTAAATTTCTGCCCCAAACAGCAAACTTCTGCATTGAAAAATTTTATTTATTTATTTTGTGTGTGTGTGTGTGTGTGTGTGTTTGTGTGTGTGTTTTTCTTTTTTTCTTTTTAGTTTTATCCTTTTTTTTTGGTATTTTTGAGACAGAGTCTCCCTTTTAGTACCAGCTGTCCTGGAGCTCACTCTGTAGATCAGGCTGGCTTTGAACTCACAGAGATCCGCCTACCTCTGCCTCCCGAATGCTGGGATTAAAGGCGTGTGCCACCACGCCCGGCTGCACTGAAAATTTTAAAAAAGACTGAGAAAAAGATGAAAGATATGCATGGCAGAATGCATGAGCTCTGGCGTGGTGGGGGGGAGCAAAGAAGGGGGGATGGGTCTAGATTTGATTAAGAAATGTTGTATGAAACCCACAAAACCTCAGTAAAAAAGAAAATGTTGTTTTTCTCATTGAATTATCAAGTCTGTAAGCAGACCTAGATGGACTACTACTCCTTATGTTTTAATAAATACCATCTATCATTTTTTTCTGTTACATATCAGTGCCATATATTTACATCATATTTTCTACAATTTTAAAATTAAAGTTTCATCAGCCTTGTGACAGCTTCTTCCCTTTGTGCCACATATGTATTGACCTTTGGATTTACTGTTAACCCCAGATTAACTTATTGAATTTCTTTTCATTTTTCCAACTTTGAGGATTAGATGTTAACTTCATTTAATTTCACTTTTTTATGTTTAAGTACTCATACTTATGGGTATACATTTAAGCCAACTGTGTGGCTAGATGAGGTTTTTATTTTTATTATGTTTCTAAGTAATCATTGATTAATTAGCTGATGATTCATTTAACACCTACCATATGCTACACACTGTCTTCTTGTAGAAAAAAATTACATTTAAAAAAATTTTTTCTTAGAACAATAGATTTTAAAGAACTTTTCTTCCCTTCGAAGTGGTTAGGTTTAAGTATTTAAACTCATGTTATTAAAGCTTCTTAGGATTCTGTCTGCTAATACTCTAGTATTAGAAGTCACTGAATTTAACAAAATATAGAAGTTGTTCCTTATCTACCAGGGATATGGCTGATTAATCCTAGTGAGTACATGAATGTGGACACAGTATTGACTTTACATGATGAAGTTTAAATCCCAAATCATGTATGGTAAGAAAATAAAATGGGTACTAAAATAAGATACCCATAACAATATACTGTAATGAAATTCCCAGTACACTCATACTTTGAATCATTAATAAGTAAGATGTGGGTTGCAAACACAAGCACTGCACCCTCCCAACAGAGGCCTGGGGCTCTGGATGGCAGCTCAGTGATTGCTCAGTGTGCAGTGAATAACACGCATGTGCTGGACAGAAGGGGATCACATACCAGGAAGAGGGGCCAAGAAGAGGCAGGATTTAGCACTGATGGATTATTTCTAAAATTTTCTCCTTACTATTTTTGGAGTGCAGTTGACTATTAGTCTATAAAATACCAAAGCAAAAGTGCAGATAGGGGAAGAGTGTTATGTACACTGTACAGTGATTATAAGGGAGCCCTGCACACACCATGTCCATAATAAGGAGCACTGCACACACCATGTCCATGATAAGGAGCACTGCACACACCATGTCCATGATAAGGAGCACTGCACACACCATGTGCAGGATAAGGGAGCACTGTACACACCATGTGCAGGATAAGGGAGCACTGTACACACCATGTGCAGGATAAGGGAGAACTGTACACACCGTGTGCAGGATAAGGGAGCACTACACAAACAAATCATGTACATGATAAGGGACCATTGCATACACTGCACACATGATAAGTGAGCACTGTTACATATCATGTACATAATGAGGAGTACAATTACATACCATGTACATAGTAAACCACTTCATGTGGTCCTAAAGACAGAGAACTCTTTGGATCTTTTTTACCACTGAATTTTTGTGCAAATACATCTTGATCATTCTTGGACCCCCTCCCCTATCTGCAACCCCCATAGACTCTCCCTATCAGATTTCACATATTCTGTAATAAATGTTTAAGGCCTATTGAGCCAAGTTTATGCCTCCAAATGTCCCTCGATTTAATCCATCCTCTTGAGGCTGCTCAACCTATGTAGCATCACTCTGTTAAAGAAGACCAACTCTCTCATCCAGCAGTAATCTGTTGCCAATCTTTTCCTTAGACAAAATTGGGGTTCCTTGTCCATTTCTTCATTTATAAGCTGAGCTTGGTCTGATTTAAGTTTGCATGGGTCTTGTGCATGCTGTCTCTATTGCTGTAAATTCATATGAGCCCCCAGCTGCCTGGAAAACTGTTTCTTTGTGGTTATGTGCCACCCCTGGCTCCTACAGCCTTTTTGCCCCCTCTTCTAGAATGGTCCTTGATCGCAGGTGGCAGAGGTTTAATGTAGGAATCCTATTCAGGAACATGCGCTTTGCACTCTATTTTGCTCTTCATTATGGCAAGTTGTTGTTTTCCGTCAATCGCCATCTGTTGCATGAAGAAGCTTTAGTGGTTGAGAGTGAGAGATGCAATAATATTCTTTCTGCTCCGTTCTTCCACTATCTCCCCTAAGTCTTAGGTGTAGAGGTTTGTAGATGTGTTACTTAAGGCCTTTGGACTCCAATCCATATCCCCCAAGTGCTCCTTGGTGTGAGTCCATTCCATGAAATCAGGTCAACCTACTAGGTATCACAAGAGTAAGGAAAATTGAGTCTCTTATCTAGCTTAGGTTTGCACAAATCCTATACAAAGTATCATAAGCAATGAGGGTTCATATGAGCAACAATACTGTTGTGTCAAGACAGCACAGTTTTCTTCTATTCATCTGCTACTTCTGTCTCACATTGCCTTTTTGCTTCCTCTTTTGCAATGAATCCTGAGTCTTTGGAGAAGGTGCAAGATAAGTGCCCCATTTAGGGCTGAGCACTCAAAGGTCTATTATTTTCTGCACATTACTTATTTAATCACCATCTGCTTGAAGAAGAACCTTCTATGGTGAGAGTGGAGGGATGTACTAATCTACGGATATAACAATAAGTCATTGTGAGTCAGCCCAATATTATGTTCATTTAGCAGATTGACAGTAGTAGGTGCATGTTACTGACAAAGAAAAGTAACCATCAATCTTGCCAGCTGTGAATTCTGTGAGCTACAGTGGCAACTGGCTTGGAAAAATGTGCCCAATGATGTAATAGTGGCATGAATATTATAGAAGTGACTACTATGGGACTAACCAATCACTAAGGCCCATTTCATAACAAGGAGTCCATACTTGACACTTTCATCTGGGCAAGAACCTGTGCTAATATTTCTGGAACTTGATCAAGTGGTGGCCAAATGGTACACTGGGAGTGGTTTTACTAGGGACTCTTAGTCCGGTGCTATTAGAAAGTTCAGTAAGGATTAGGCTCGTGTCTTCATATGAAAATTGCATAAAAGATATTTAAAATATCATTTTAAACATTTTAAATGTAACATCTGACTCACTTCTGATAATGAGATTTCACATAATGCTACAGTACTTTGAGCTACAACTTAAAAAGTGATGCAGTATTAAGAACTGTCATTGGAGCAAGCTCTCTACATGTTCTTTACTTAATTAATGACCTTGTTTTTAATTTTTTTAATTTAACTTTAATTTTTTTGTATGTGTATGAATGTACTGTCTGCTTGTAGGTTTGTGCACCTGTGTCGTGCAATGCCGCAGAGGTCAGAAGAGGGTTTCGGATTCCCCTGGAACTGGAGTTCTCCTGGAATTGGAGTTACAGATGGTTCTCAGCCGCCATGTGGGTGCTGGGGATTGAACCCGGGTCCTCTGCAAGAGCAGTCGGTGCTCTCAACCGCTAAGCTATCTCTCCAGCCCGACCTTGCTTTTAGACATAAAGAACATAGGTTTTTCTATAGGTTCTCAAGTAAAGTGATATGTCAGCACTTCAGTATTTGAGAATGCATGGAAAGTAAGCAGGAATTGGATTTCAAGAAAAACAGTTTGCAGCCTATCCATGAAAACTATGTCTGACATGATTCAGACTGGCATTGGTGCTCTGGTCATCTGTTCCACACTGATGAAAGCTAACTGCTATATGTAGTCAAATAAGTCAGAGAGATCCTATTTGACAGGTAAAGCAAATGTGGAGTATAATTGTATGTTTCCCTTATTTTATATTCTCCTTTTTTTTCCTTCCACAAAAATGTTACTCTGATTTTAGAAGCTTTGAAGTAAGCCTGAGAAGCTTTAAGGAATATAGATTTCATTTTCTCCACAGAGTAACAAGTGACTGCAAATGCTTCAGATAATAATGGAAAAGAGCAAAACCCAGGACTTCGCAGACCTCAATAGACTGATGTAGACTTGTTTAGGTTCCTCATCATCAATACACTTGAACCACTTCAGAAATTAGGAAACTCTTTTATTGCCATTTTCAGACAGGGTATCCTTTTAGCCACAACAGTCCTGGAACTTACCATATAGAAAAGGATGGCCTTGATCTCACAGAGATTGGCCTACCTCTGTCACTTAAATCCTGGGATTTAAGGTGTTCATAACTATGCTGAGCCTTTATTATGTTGAGATATGTCTTCTGTAACCCTCCATGACTCTTATGAAGAAATACTTGACTTTGTCAAAGACCTTTTCTGCATCTAATGAAATGATGTAGGTTCTGTCTTGATATACCTATATTCAGCCAGCCCTACATTTCTTATATAAAGCCAACATGATCATGGTGGATAATCTTTCTGAAGTACTCTTGTATTAGTCTTGCAATTACTTTATTGGTAGCTTTTTATATCTATATTCTTCAGAGAGATTTACCTATAATTTTCTTTTTTGTTAGATCTTTAGTTTTAGAATCAGGGTAATACTAGCTTCATAAAAATAATTTGGAAATGTTCTTCTCTTTTCTATTTTGCGGGATAATTTGAGAAGCATCGGTATTAGTTCTTCTTTGAAGTTCAGAATTCTCTGGTTTACTCATCTGGTTTTGCATGGATTTTGTTGAGATATGTTTAATTACTGCTTATGTCTCCTTGGTTTTTATGGATCTATTTAAATTGCTTTCCTCATCTTGGTTGAATTTTGGTAGGACATACACCTCTAAAAATAAACCCATCCATTTCTTTTAGATTTTCCAGTTTAGTCATATATAGGTTTCTTTGTATGGTTTATTTCTATTTCATTCATTTCAGCCCTGTATTTGATTACATCTTCTCATATACTCTTTGGGTATTGATTATTCTCGTTTTCCTAAGATCTTCAGATGCATCATTAGTTATTAATATGAAAGATCTCTAATTTTCTGAGGAAGGCACTAAGTGCTATACATTTTCTTCTAAGATCTTCACTGTGTATTATTGTCTTCATTTCATTCTGAGAATTTTTAAATTTCCTTCTTGACTTCTCTTTTGACCAAATTTTCTTTCGGTAGTATGTTGTTTAGCTTCTATGAGTTTGTGTATTTTTCCCATTTCTATTATAGTTGAAATCCATCTTTATTCCTTTGAGATCTGATAGGATACAGGATGTTATTTCATTTTTCTAATTTGTCAAGACTTCCTTTGTGTCCTAATATGTGGTCAATTTTGGAGAAAGTTCTGTGGTCATCTAAGGAAAAATTATATTCTTTGGTATCTGGGTAGAATGTTCTATAAATATCTGTTTGGTCCTTTTTTTTTTTTT